>WYDF02274589.1:0-17718 GCA_009867245.2 Adranes taylori | reverse complement strand
GTTTTTGTGCTTCTTTTAAAATTTTGTTAATTTCTCTATTCGCTGCTTCGATATTTACTTCCTCATTTCTCGCAAACACAGAGTTCTCCAATTCAAAGTCTATCTCTTTCTGGTATTCGCCCAGGTCTATAACATCAGACCACCTTTGAGGTGCTCGCTTCATAATCATATTTGTCCTCTCTCGTTTTATATTGATAGTCACATTGACCAATCAGCGGTTAATAAACTAGACCATAATCTTATATGGTATTCTAATTAAAAATTTATTATACATATGTGTTACACTAGATTAATTAATTAATTAACATAATGAAGCTTCAAATCATATATGAATGAACGGATGTATAGCTCATTGCTTGTAATGAAATAATGTACGGGGTCATATCATAAGTTGCATGAAAAAATATAAGTATAGATGTTTTCAGATGTTGTGGCGAGCTCATTGCGCCGCATTTGTGTCAAACCTTGACGTTGTGATTATAAACATAAAAATCATGTCATAGGCGGAGTGTTATGCCAATACGCCTAACTGTTAAAGTATATTTTTTAAACAGTTGTTTTTGTTTTTAAGAAATTGTTTGCAAATATTTTTGAGAAAAAACTCAGAAACGTACATTTTGTCAACGTGTTGGTTGGCGTGACCCATCAATACACTTTATGTGTATAATTTAAACCAAACTGAGAAGTTTGCGCATACCTTTGCTCCTCACAACAATTGGAAACATCTATACTTAGGATTCTTGTTTTTCTTATTCTTATAATTATTTAACGTCGTCATTCTTTCGCCTTCATCCGACACATATCTTATAACTTTGCAATTATAAAGAAAGCAAAAAAAATAAACCATTATTGTAAGGAACACTTTTCTAATATATCTTACTAAGCTCCAACAGCGATGGATTATAAATATACGAAGTTCACACCCCACCACGATAGACAGGTGAAACATAACGAAGGTAATTTTTAATTGTCATCATGGATACACAGGAATATCTTCTTGATCTGGAGCTTTAGCAGACCTTTTACAATCTCGTATAGAAGCCTCTCTTGTTAGTATAATTTTCAAGAGCAAGAACTCGAAGGAGTGACAAGCAAAGACAAAGATTTAGAAAGAAAACACTCAATATGCAGGAATCGACAAAATTAAAAAAAAAATCTTACAATATCTAATATCAAATTTCCAAAGGAGAAAAACGAAATATCACATATTTTTATCTTTCATATACCATATACATATGTAATACCTATAGGTATATCAAAGATATAGGATTTATGTTTTGACAATTTATTCTATTTCACCTTAGTACGTCTCTTGCATTGAAACTACTGCAATCCTTTAATATGCAATTCAAACGGGGAGAAAGTCATAAGGAACAATTTACTACAACAAAATTTTTTCAAAATATTTTTTTCTTTATATGTAAGGAATTAAGCGAGTTAAAAAAACAGACGGCTTAGTATCGGGTTAATTTGACCTTTAAAAAAAATTTTTTTTTAATTAAAGGACAAGAAAAAATTTTTTTCTGCCCTAAATAGCGCGGTTGCTATGAAAGTTGGAACAATGAAATTAGCGGAGCATATGTATGTCTAAGAAGCCTCAATTGTACCATTACGAACAACTGAGTACACTGAACCGATTTTGAGCAATACATTTTTTTTAACTTTTTAGTAACACCCTGTAGATAGATAGATACCTTTATTGGCAAAATTTACATACAAATAAATACGATAACAACTAGAATTTTGAACATCACTATAACCTAAATACTTGAACCCATTACAATTTCTTTACAAATTAAACACAAAAAAACAACAAAAATACAAAACAAATGACAACAATTCTAGAAAACAAATAAAAATACAAAAAAACAAAAAAACTAAATTCAGCAATTCTTTAGAAATCCAGTTTCTTTAACCCATATATTAATAATCCAAGATATTTAAGGGGAAGGATCGACCAAAACCTTTCTCTTATATTCTCTGTCACATCTTCAGTTATTCTCTCATGTTCTCCACACCCCGTATTCCTGAGCCTTCGTTCCTTTCTTCTTCACTCTCCCCCTCATTGTACGTACTTCTATTTTACCATATCCTCCCACCTATTTATATTCCTCCGCCCTTCCATTCAATCCCCATTACTCACGTCTCGTCTATACCTCACTACATCCTACTTTCTGATCCACTCGCATATTGCTACTTTTACCTTAACCCAACTCCCTCTTATCTCGACCTACTATCCCTATGTTCCTTTTTTTTCCTTACCGCATTGATCACTCTTTCCATTATTACCCTTCCCCTCCCCTCTTTTCCAAAGCATATCCTCCAATTCTCTCACATCATTCTCTCCTCTTCATTCTAATGCAGCCCACCACACTCTCTCATCCAGTGCATCCACGTTTCTTCATCCATTACCCACACTCTACATCTTCTCCCTCTTTCATTCATACAGTACCTGTGTGAATGTTTTATTTTTATACATGTATATTTTTATACATATTTTTATACATTCCGATAGCCCTTGGAATTCTATTTAATATGATATCACACATGATAGGTCTAAGTCTTATTGTTTCAAAGATATGACCCTTAACAACTTAAAATTTCGCAACTTGTCGCCATGGCATCCGACATGGAACAGTCATATATATATATATATATATATATATATATAAGGCGTACAGGATAGCTCATATATGCAAAGTTATAGAAAAAATATTTTACATTGTTTGAGACCTTTAAGTCTATAAGACATATTACTCGGTGCTTTTGCAATTGAATAAATTTTGTTATCAGTGGCGGATGCACATTATAATTTTGGGAGGAGTTCAAAATGATCATTTTATTTTATTCAGAAATTCAGTTGTAAAACTGAAACACTGAAATTTTCATCGCATATACTATGTTGTATTATGCGTCGAAAGAAATTAGTACCATGCCTGAAACTTGTGTAGAACGCGACGTTGCCACGTTTAAAATTTTACGAACTTTTCAATATGTATCAGGAACTATAAAAGATAGTACATTTTGTTGTAAAATTACTATTTAACGTATTTACAGGGTGTTTTTTTTTGTTTTGTAAAATTTGTGATCCATTTTCTCGAAAACTGCTACTATACTACATCTCAGTACCAACGAAAGGTAAAATAATAAAACTTGGGGAACATGCATAAGACCCAGGCATTTCAATTTTGCGCAAAGCGCTTGCGGGAAAAAGTGACTTAAAAACGACAGTGTTCAAAATGTCAGAAACGATCAGTCAAAAACGACAGCAGGCTGCGCCAAAGTCCGCGCTGTAGACAAATATGGAGACTAGGGAATTAATGGGTAAGCAGATTGATGCATAGACAAATTCACAAGCCCAAGGCAGTCTGGCCTGGTTCGCACTTATGGCGATCACGTCTACGAATTTTTTTTTTGGAATTGGATAGGAATTAGGAATTTAAATAATCCCATATGTTTTTCATGAGATAAAATAGCTGAAGGCCTAATCTTAACGCTGCGCAATTACTGTTTTTGGAAACTTTGCTTCCACTTTGCGTCTCGAGGTACATTGGGGTTCCATTTAATGGTAAATCCTCGACATCTCAAGACGTGTATACTTACTTGAAGACAGGTAATTAGTGTATAGCATTGACAGGTAATTAATGTATTGATATATAGCATCGGTCATCATCGGTATTATTTACCAATGAATAAAGTTAATGAGTATATCTCAGAATAATACATAATTTAACATAATGTATTCGAAATTAATATACAATTATTATTTGCATCTCTAAAAAAAATTACCCCACACGGGATTTGAACCCGAGTCTCTCAATTTCCGGTCGAATCTCTATCTATTTAAACAAGCGGGATTATAACTTCAAAGAACAAACAATTTCTATCACAAAGAACAAACATTTTTTTCAAAGACGCAAGTAATAATTGTATACTAATTCCCAATCCATTATATTAAATTATATATTATTCTGAGTTGTACTCATTAACTTCATTCATTGATTTATAGCCGGCTAGATTACATACTGTATTAACTAGAAATTGATATATTAAGAACAAAATAAGACAAGTGGAGCCACCTGCTTGAAAGGCGCACGATTAGTTAGCTGGTATCGTGTTCTACAATTCTTGTTCAAAATAGAAACATATCATAAACGAGATTCATGAGCGTTTAACACATATAGAGATTGTTTGTTCTTTGAAATTGTCACCTCGACAGTTTAAATGGATAGAACACTCAACCGGAAATTGAGAGACTCAGGTTCGAATCCCGAGTGGGGTTATTTTTTCAAAGACACAAATAATTATTGTATTTTAATTTCGAATCTATGGTACTATTTACCTTTAGGGTTTACCTTTTGGGCATGTTTTGGATTACGTTGGAAAATATTCTCTCCCAGCATTTCTTTCGGAGATTTGTTGTTTAGGGCTCAAATAAATGGGTCTGTTATCAAACTTTGCTGGATCACGAGCTAAAAAGGCATTCCAGGGAATAAGAGGGCGGAAGAATTAGCCAAAATAGGTCACGATTTTCCATCAAGTAACATACTTATTCATTCTTTAATTCTATCCAAGAAATATAAGGAAGTTTGGAGAAAGAGGCAGTCATCCTGGGACTATCTTAATCAACATGGTAGATTTTTCTATAACATCTCTCCTTTAATTTGAAAATCTCCATGGGTTGTAAAATTTTATGATGTTAGTAAGAGCGCTATCTCTTCTACAGACTTCAGACGGGTCATACTCTATCCTAGGAACACAAGTTTCGTTTAAATATTTCTGACTCTCCAAATTGTGAATCTGATTCCAAATTGGACTCTCCAAATTATACTTGTCATAGAAAGCAAGGTGTTGGACTCATTTCTTCACAATATCAAGATTCCTTTTTGCATCAATCAAATTTTTAGTCTTATATACCTAGGACTCATTTTAAAAATAATGGTACATGTAACATGTGCAAATGGTTGCGCAAAGAGTCAAATTAGGTACGGAGAGAAATAGGTATGCCTGAGAAGAGAAATTTAAAAATTCTTTCAAAATAAGGCTTCTGGGAATGGGTATAAGTATAATCATGTATGTGTTGGAACTATGAGTTGTGAGACAAAGGGCAGAAATTGAAAGAGTACAGATTCGATATGTAAAAAGAATCTTAAGTACAGAAAAGTCGGTGTCAAGCGAAATTGTTTTAAATGAGTTGGACGAGTTTAAATGGGATGAAGGCCGAAGAGGAGAGCGTAATAAGAAGTGTATATGAGGATTCTATTGATGAATTTAGAAGGAAGGTAACTAGGAATGAAGGGGGAAGAAAAAGAAAAAAAGGTTCTGATAGGGATAGATCGTCAATGGTGTTTTGGGAAAAGAAGATGAATGAAGGACCATGGCGGATAAGAGGTTGGTAGTAAGGTTTAGATGTGGGAGCGTAGAGAGTGGATGCGGAAAATGTGGTTTGGAAAAAGAAGATTGGGGGTATTGGTGCGTGGGAATACTTTGGAGTGGAAAAGGTATAAATTGCAAGGGATTGGAAATTATGTTTTGGAGAAGAAGGATAGGTACTGGAAGTGATTAGGAAAGTATATAAGTTACTAAAAAAATTACGTGTTTTGGAGAGGTAGGGAATAGAGTTTAATTTTGTTTTCGTAAAAATTTAATTTTGTGTATGAATGTATAAGACCTTTATTGGGAATTATCTACATTACACCATCATTTAAAGATAAATACAAATTAAACTCAAACTATAATTAATATTAATCAAAACCAGACTATGATTTATAACTAACTTGAAATTCTTAACCCCAAACCTAATACCACCCATTTTCTATGAATCTCAGAAGAAGGTAAGGCTACTTCTATTCCCTTTCGTTCGGATTCTACCTTATCATTTTCTATCCACTCTCATCTTTTTATGTCCCTTCCTATTCACTTGTATCTACCCTGTATTCAATCATACTCACTGCTTTACCTTTATTCTCTATGCCCCACTCGTACTGCTTCTCTTGTTCACCGTTCCGCCCTTTTCCTTATATCTTCAATCACTTTTTCCATTATATGCCTTCCCCTTTCATCCTGCCCCATGCTTCTCCTCCAATTCTCGTCCATCACTCTTTCCTCTTCCATCCATTTCACTCCCCACACTATATTATCCAATGAGTACATGTTTCCTCACCCAATCCACACACTCTACACATTCTCGCTTGATAGCTCATTCAATATCTGTTGCCCCGCCCTTCACTACCACACTTGAACCTACCAATCATCCTTTTCTCTTTCATGCTCTTCCGGATCTTAAATATTCCGCCAATCCCTCTTCCACCCTTATCCATTCGTATCTATTATTGAACCGATCCCTCTTTATCCCCTCATTTCTCTCTTGCATCTCCACATTCAGCAACCTCTCGAAAAACTTCGTTCACCACTTCTTCGTCTTCTATTATCCTCTTACTCCATCTGCTCATTGACCACCCAATTCTTTCATACATCTTCCTTCTATTTTCTAACCACTTATTTCTACAAGCCCCTATTTCATTCTCTTTCAATTCAAACTCTCTTCGTCAATCCAAACTTTTCTCACAAATTTCACCGTCTTTCTAACTCCTGTTGACCAACATCTATTTCTTTGATGAAATTACAACGTACATGTAACGTACTTTTTGTACCTACAATATGTTGTTTTCTTTCTCTCTTTAGCGTACAATTTTCATTTTTTAGTGTACAATGGGAAGGATTTAAGCCTCCAAATACCATACACTTGCCTATGGGCCTGATGATTATATTAAAAAATGAAACTTATATATTACTTATAAAAAACAAAATATTAAAATGCGTAAGTAATGCGATATAAAAAAACAAGCTAAGCATTTTACATTGTACACACACACATACACACACATATATATATATATATATATTAAATATATTTCACGCACTGCCTGATAGATATTTATAAATGTCTGTCAAACTTGACAGCTTCCTGTCCGTTCATTCGCTCGGTTGTTTCGAAGCGTTTTGGCTCAATGCGCTTCTAAGTGTATACGCTCCTACAGAAATCAGTAGCGGTAGCAATTTATATCAAATATAATATAAATTCCTATGGTCTAAAGAAATTTAAAAATTAATTGGCTTGCATAATTATGTCGTATATGATAAGGAAATGAAATGCGTCAGGGTGTAATTTGACTAAAATCGGATGAGTAGTCATATTAATACAATTGCGTATTTAATTTTAAATTATCAGTGTGCTTTCCTACCTTTAACTTCAAATCGATCACGTGACATCGACGCCGACGTCTTTACTGTTCAGATAGGACACTGGGGACGAATTTTCACCCGTCGTAGAGGGGACACCCAGAATTTCCAACATTTGCTGTATCTAGCATCTACTATTTATGATACAAGTGTGTACTCACCTCTACTTTCAAATCTAGAGGTGAGTACACACTTTGAATCTAGTTACATTTATTAAAATTCAAATCGAGAATTACCGCCAATTCAAATATCGCACTTAAATCTAAGACCGGAAACGTTCTGTCTGCCGCCATTTTGGATTTCTAAGTGGCAGCTGCCAAACCCACAAGCTAATTATGATGGAACCCAAAATTGACATGATTTAGAACGAATTCAGATAAAGTACTGTGAAAGACGAGGGACGTCAGAATCCGCATTTCATTGCTTTCTCTTCGAGGCGCTTTTTCATCGATTTATTTATCAACATTGTCAATTAAATCTGCAATATCTGGGTCAATCCCATGTTAGACAATTGGATAAAAAGAAAGCGGGAGGAAAACCAATCACCTAAAAGCCAAAAGAGTTTAAAGATCTCCAGGAAACAAAAAGGGGATCACCTTGAAAATGGCTTCTAATGATAAAGCTAATTCACAAATAAAGAACAAACATGGACATCAAGAAAACAAATTGAGCACTTGTGAGAAAGAAGTAGAGGATAAGAGGAAAATATTAGATCTAAGCTGAGAAGAGGAAATTATGAAAGAAGCATACTTGACGTGAGCAAAATGATTGGAGAAGAAAAAAATCGAACAGAAAGGAGAAATGGATTAAGGAGAAGGATTTGTTGGATAAAGGAATAGAGGATCTAGAGAGAAAGGAAGAGATCAGACACAAAATGGAGAGAAAATGTGATATAATATTATAAAGGATGTTAAAAAAAATGAGAGGGAATGGAAGGATATGATATGGAGAAAACTGAACACAACTGTAGTGATAAAAAGCATGACTTGACTAGGAAAAAGAAAGTGAGCAGAAAGGGGTGTCGTCTAATATTGGTGAGATTAGGTTCATGGGAAGATAAATGAGAAGTAATGGAGCGAAAGTGACTAGTAAAAGTATTTGGAATAGTTATAGACGACGATATAGACTACTCAAACGGAAAGAGAAGGTAAAACATGAAGATAAAACGATAAAACATGGAGAAGGGCGATGGAAATATATAAAAATTCGGTATAGAGGAGCATGGATTAGAGATTCAAAACAATGTACATACATTTTTAAATAAGGAAATGTATTAATAAGGAAAAGTTTTTTATTTAGGGTGATATTTTTCAATAAGGAAATGTTTTATAAAGAAATTTTAAGCAAATGTTGTTTTAAGGAAATTTGTGTTTTAAGAAAAATTTACGGCAACGTTAAGGGAAATAATGAAATTTGAAGGACGTTTAAAGTAACATTTGAAGGAAATTTTGAGAAAACTTCTTAAGGAAATGAAGGGATTTTTAAGGCATTTGTTGGGCATTTAAGGTAATTTGGAAATTTGGGAATTTGTGAATTTGGTGAATTTGAATTTTTGAATTTGGGAATTTGTGAATTTGTTAAATTTGTGATTTTGAGAATTTGTTGGGAATTTTTTTGGAAATTTGTTGATAATTTAAGGGAAGTTTTTATGGAATTTGTTGTTTTGGGCAATTATTTAAAGGGAATTTTAAGGAAATTTGTTTCAAGGAAATTTCAAGGGAATGTTGTTTTTTAAGGAAATGATGTTTCAAGGAAATTTGTTTTAAGGAAATTTTAAGGAAATTTCAAGGAAATTTGTTTGTTTTAAGGAAATTTTAAGGAATTTTTGTTTTTTTAAGGAATTTTATTTTTTATGAACTTTGTTGTTTTAGGGAATTTTTAAGGAAATTTGTTTGTGTTAAGAAAATAGTAAGGAAATGTTTTTTAAAGAAATTTTAAGGAATTTTTTAAGAAAATGTTTTTTAACGAAATGTTTTTTAAGAAAATGTTTATTATTTATTTAGGGTTTTAAGAAGAAAACATTTTATTTCTATTTTTTAATATGGAAATGTTTTTTATTTACGGTTAGGTTTGTTAGGTTAGAAGATTAGGCAAGGTTTGGGTTAGGTTAGGTTAGTTTAGGTTACCTTTACGCAGGTTATGTAATGTTAGGTTCATTAGGTTAGGTTATCTTGATTCTGAATAGGTTAGCTTAGGTTAGGTTAGAATTAGGTTAAGTTAGGATTAGATTAGGCTATCAGGTAAGGTTAATTTTACGAAAGTTGGTATAGCTTTGGTTAAGTTAGTCAACTTTAGATTTGCATTTTCATGAATATTAAAAAATTAAATTACATTGTGTAATGTGTTGATCATTTAATCTTCTTATATAAAATTAAATGTGGCAACGTATATTTTTGCGCATGTCATGAAAGATGACAACAACTGTAAAATACGGCCGCTACGGAATTATAAATTATTATGAAAACATGAAATTTTAATAATTTCTTACTTATTTAAAAATACACGTACGGTGATCATCCGTACCTCAATCAGTTCCTAAATTAATGAGGAATGCAATGGTATAATGTCAATTAAGGAAAATTTTGTATTAACAATCGACTTAAAAGTCACAATCACTTAAGGTTTTAGCAGCTTTTCGGTTTGACACTTTACTACAAAATACTAAACATAACGACTATTTAAACAATGATATGTGTCATTTTTAAAACACTACTCAGTGGTTAATATAGGAGGGAGTGTTAACCTTATTTAAGTCGCCCTTTTATGCAAAATTTAGATTATAGTTGAAAATGAATAAAAATATTCGGGTGCAATATATAGTATGTGTCACATAGTATGTGACGTTATTTTCATTATGTTCTAAATCCAATATGGCGGAAATGCGCCATTTCTAATTTAGCCAAAATTCAGTTTGTACGCTAATAGTCCGAAATTTTACAAATATATAGTTCTTTATATTATGCATCTAATGGAATTTGTCACATTTTGATATTTCGAACAGAACACCTCGTTGCCACATTTTAAATTTAATAAATTTCTGACAATTTCTCCGAAACTATAAGAGATTCGACATTCAAATAAACTTTATAGTACAGACTACCTCAACCTCTTTCGATTATATTTGAAACACTTTTTAACACTCACAATTCAACTATATACAGAGTATTATTTTTTATAGAAACTTTGTGTCCCATATCCTCGAAAACCAGATTTAAATTTCTTGAGTCGAAAGTACCTTTAATACTAAAGCGATTTAGTGAGTTGTAACTTAACCTTGAAAACGAACTGCACTACCTTAAATATTTCGATTGTTATAAATATTGGAGAAATTAGGCATGGGGAACATATATAAGACTAAGGGACTTCAATTTTGACAGTACGAATAAATGGAATAAACTGAGCCGATAATCTTTATTGGCATAATCAAAAGTGCATTAACACACGTAACTATATCATGAACAAAATAATATAATATACAAAGTAATATTTTACTTCCATCTTTTGTCACATCTGTTGTCCTCTTCTTTGCATCATTTCTCTTTCTCTTATTTATCAACCCCTCTTTCCCATTCCTCACACAGTTTTACCTGCTTCTATCCTTTTCGTTACCCACATATCCTCTTCCACTGTCAATTTGCTCTCTTTAATAAACTTTTCCTCCTTCCCATGTCATATCCATTTTTCTCCGCATATCCACGCCTTCTGTATGCCAATCTTACTCTCTCTCTTTTCCCTTCCTTAAATCCGTAACTGCGTCTCTTATCCTATTCTGCACCTTTCTTTCTTTGCTTGTTGTCGAATAGGTTGCTTTTTATTCTCATCAGCTCCCTCTTTTGCTCAAAATGCTTCAGATTGATTACCATTGGTCTGTCTTTCCCTTCCGTTCCTTGTTTTCACATTCTGTACAAATTCACAATTTTACATCGATGCCTATCTTATTGAACACTTTCTTCTGTATCTCTTCTTTGGTTTTCACTACTTCTCCCACACTACTAAGTATAATTTTTTGCTTTCCCTTCTTTGCCTTTCCTCCTCTCTATCCTTTGCTTCGCCAATTCTTTTTACCCTCTCTTTTTTCATCATTATCCCATTCTCATCACAATCTTTTTTGTTTCCTCACTCTCCTTCTTCATTATTCTTGCTTCGTCTCTCATTCCATTCAGCTCTTTTAAAATATCCTTTTGCACCACCATCCTCTGACGCATCATCCGTTCTAGATTCTCAGTCTCTCTTTTTACTCTCTGATCTCTTCTCTTTTCCTTTATCCCTGTCATTTACCTCATCTTTTTCATTATCTACACTATCTGTACTTTCTCTTTACATATTACATTGACATTCTGCCCTTACTCCGTTTCATTTTCCCACAAATTATGTATTAACTTTTATTAATCCTCTTATTTGCTCCTTTATCACCAAGCTTTTCACGTTGCCTGCCGTCTATATTCACACCTGTCTAGCCCTTTTTTCCTTATTTACATCACCACCAATATACTGTATACGATTAACAATGTTCCGCTGCGTATACCACTTCTCGCTCGCTTGACGTAGGCTCACAACTTCGCTCACAACTGATTTATTTTATATAGTTTCGATAATGATTTTGGTATTTAAAATAATATCAAACATGATGGGTCCAAATTTAACAGTTTGGAAGTAATCTCTAATATGAAAAAAACTTCTCCATTGGTCATAATGGAAACCGTAAATTAACCGTGAATTCTTCATCACTCCAAGTATATACATTCCCAACTTTTTACATTTGTTTTACATATCCTACTTATCCTCTCACTCTCATCCATCCGCTATTTGAGGGAACCGCCTCCAAGACCTGTTCCAAAATAGTAACCGTTCCGCGATACCGGTATTTTGGGGCCTACCATAAATAGTTGAAGGCCACTAGCTATCAAAATTACAGTATCGCGGGGCGGTTACATTTTAGGGCGATTTTAGAACAGTTGGCGTGGCGGCGTGGGCGCTATCAGCGGGCTCTATCAATTATAGTTCTCATTTCTTCCATTCCAAATATCTTTCTCTATGTCTCCTCAACAGCGCTTACCTTTCTTTTCTCCTTACACCATTATTCGCCAAAACTATTCTAATTCTACTGATTTTTCTTTAAAAAAAACTCTAGGCACTAAATATAACAATTGTAACATTGATTAAAATCAATAGGGATATCTAGAGAATGGGATCCACGGCTTCTGTACTCCTAGATATCTCTACGCGCAACCTTTAATAAAATGTATGTTAGCTTTCAAACTATTGGAGTTGTCTGGACGATAAGCACTACGGTGATTATACTCCCAGATAATTCCACGAAAGTATTTATAGATAATGGACATTCACGTTCATATACAACATGATCAAAACCACAAGGATGGGAGTCAAGGCTCCTTTACTCCCGGATATTTCGAAATAGTGAACATTATATTATTTCCACGTCAGGACAATGAAAAATGATCAAGAAATATTTTTGAAATTATAAATTTTGTCTAAAATAAAATAAAAATATATCCTCTTAGACCAATTAATAAAAAAATCCTCTAAGCAACCAAAACTGTTTACAAATATTGTAAAAGCAACATGATGTAATTAGAATACAATTAAAATGTATATTAACACCTATTATATTGTGATATTATGAGTAACTTGTATGTTTTTATGTGACATGTATTTATTTATTCATCATCTTTTATGTTGACAACACATGTTATTTGTTATTTTTATACGTCTATCTTTTACTAATATTCGAATAGCTGTTTACATTTTACTATTTAATTGACGTGCTTAATAATATCTACAAATGGAGACATTGTAATATATTAAAAGTGAATAAAATTCTATTCTATTCTATTCTATTAATGTTCAAAGGTTTAAATTTCATATGTAAACATCAAACAAGACATGACATGTACATAAAGATTTTCATGCAATTTTATAATTATGTCACCATGCCGTGCAGTGACACATAGTAGGATATATAAGATACAATGTAATAAGGACACTGCAAAGTCAGTTTTGCTTAAATCATTGATTTGTTATTACGACTGTACATACATTTTTATATATAAGACTGATAGGTTATTGAATATAAACTTGCGATGTCTTATTTAGACGCTATGCTGGTAGTTTCATTATTGATCACCCGCTGCTCTAAATAGAAGTATTCCAATATTTGCCGGTATTTAATTTCATTAAATACAGTAATTAAATAACTGCTATCATCTAACCAAAAAGTGTAATATAAAGCTACACATTGTTCACTTATTTTGCTCGTTTAATCCAACGAAAAATATAATTCCAGGGAAATTGAAAACGAATGAAAATATACCTCTAGGTAGCGCGCTACTGTTTCGAATACTACATCTAAACTGTAATGTAAAGGGGTGCGCCGCTTTTATAGACACCAATATAGAGGAGAGAGCTTGATGGAATTGATAATTTATAACCGACTGTCTGGTGGTTCCAGAGAAACGGGATTCTAAAAGGGAAATAGTATGAGATTCTGAATGGGTGTGTGTAGAAATATATATATATATATATATATATATATATATATCATAAGGTAAATGGAAGTGTGGAAAAGCAGAGAAACGTAAAAAAAAAACTGGTGGGAATAGAAGATACAAAGATATATGTGTCTAAGTATATGATTTATATTAAGTAAAAGCAGATAAAATATGTTTCTCCTATATTTAAATTTTCTCGCGTAATAGATTAGGTTTCGCTTATGCTTAGAATAAAAATTCGTAAGCGCAAGTGTTGCTTGCGTTTGCAAAAATAATAAGTTTAAAATATCTGCAAAAAAAGACGGGGAACTAACGTCAAATTTTCTTAATTGGTTGCATGAAGAAGAAGTAGAAAAAGAATTTTATTTAATTCTTATTTAATTTAAAGTATTTAAATTAAATAAATTAAAGTATTTCTAAGAGCTCGAAGCAGCACCCAGCAGCAGTATCCACCAGTCGCAGGCTTCAGTGCCGAAGATAGAGCCAGCTACAGCCACAGCCGACGTTAGAACTAGCACCATCAATGGTACCAGCAACAGTCACCGCGTATGGTAAGAAAGATATATTTACCTTTCGCTGTTATGTAATTGCATGTGTTTCGAATAGCTTTACTTCTTTCCATCTACCTGCTTCCTATTTACTTACAGTCACGACGACGGATTCCGATGAGCTACGCAGTGATTTCTTCCCGCACGATCTGCTAGTTTTTTATTCGTTGGTTTTAAGGAGCTGACCATAGTAACATTCCGAGGTGTTACTTATCTTATATTGGTTATTCCACTAGGGTATTTAATTGACACTTTCGCTGATCTTAATCACGCGACATCTATCACGTCGACAGATTCCGAGGCGTTATGCAGTCTAGCAGTAATCCCTTACATCTATATACTAGAGCGTATAGTTTTGGCTTACTTTGGGATTAGACACCCTATGGTCAGTCGTCGGATTCGGAGGCATTACGTGGCTGTATGATTCCGGTTTGAGCGAGAATTAGTCACTTAGCAATAGTTCCGAGACGGATTCGTGGCGTTACGCAGTCTAGAAGTAATCCCGTACATCCCTCAACTAAAGTGCATAGTTTTGGTTAACATCGGTGTTAGTCGCCTATACCATAACGTCGACGGATTCCGAGACGTTACGTGGGTACATAATTCCGATTTATGCTAATATAAACCTCTATGCAACAGTAATATCGACGGACTCCGAGGTGTTATGCAACTTTAGTGATTTCCATTATTCATAACGTACCCGCTGTCTTTACCAGGATATTTAGATTTGTCCCCGACCCCTCAGTTTCCTGAATGTATGATTAACTACTTGTACATGTTCCTTATTGTCATTGTTTTTGTATGTCACTTTTATTAGTTTATTATTATTATATATGCGCCTCTTAACTATATTGCTTTGTTTACAATAATTTCGCTGTTGTTTGTTTCACCACCATTATTACGACATTGATTTAATTAAAGATTTATTCATTGGTTTACGGTTTTGTTAACTAATTAATGCTGTTTCACTCATTACCATTAAGTTTATTTCAGCTGAAGCCTCGCAGTCCTCAGTAAACTACTGAAGAGCGCAGGAACACGAAGAGCAGTTACAACGTGCGGTCTCAGGTTAAACTGACACCCGAAGGCCGTTTTTATTCTGTAATTAATAAGATATGTGTTTGCGACATCGGTGACAGTCGCTAAGGCTCACCATTAGCAGCATCGCGAGTGGGAGTCGTGTCATAAAATGTACTAATGCGTTCAAATGACATAATTTAATTAAAAATGCAATATAGTGATTCAATATGCTACATAGAGTTGGTGTTGAAATAAGTATATGCTACATACAAGAGACGTTGAAATACGAATATGATACATAGAGTATAATGCTATATACAGAAATTCCATGTAACCCCTCCACATGTCCAGTGTCCCCCTCAATCTCACTTTCTGTCTGGCCGTACCCTCACCCTCTGCCTACCTAGTCCCAATAACGTACCCTCACCCTCTGCCTACCTGGCCAGTTAAATTATAATAATTTTTAATCTGAATACGATTTGGGTTTTGACACCTTCAAATGATGAAAGGAATAGGACTCCTTCCCAAAATTAGTTAATCGATCACACCCAAAAACTGATCAAACAATTGTATCAAGTCAAAGTTATCCTTCCGTCCTCTAGCAGTGTACTCGCGAAATGCAAGATTTTGAACGATTCTTGCATTTCGCTCAGACTAAAATGTTAAATCTAATAATTACGACGCTATACAAGCTGGAAGGTATCCCAACACAACAATTTCATAATAATAATTACCAATCTATTAGATTAATTAACATGAACTAAAACGTTCCAAAATAGTTCCCCTTCTATATGCAAGGCGCGACGCACAACCAACCTAGTTATACTATGTGAGTTTCCACGCTCAATTCAGTTAAAATCAACCATCAAGTGTTTTTTAACGTCAAAGTTATTTCTATTTATTTAGATGGATTTAGAAGAAACTATGCCCCAAATCAATATTAAAACGGTTATAGTTCTGAAATGAAATGGAACCACACGTCAACGAAACAACTGTGTTTCATCGATATACCAGCTTGAATTAATTAGCAAATTACGAACTCTAAGCCTACAAAATTAAATGTATAGACCAGTCAGTTAAATTTAACGACAATGTAAAATTAAGTAATTGACGGTCCAACATTATAACACGAGAAGTGTATGAGAAGTGTATTCGGAAAACAGTTTCAGAACAACTCTTTCAAACTCGCAAAGAGAACATTGTAATCACCACAAATAGAAGTAAACTAATCAAAGACTTAAAATCACAATGATCAAATGCTATAATCATATTCAATACAACTATGTTTCTACTAACATCTTTTTAAAATAACAGTTAGCATCAATATGCGAGGTTATTAAGTCAAAACCAAACCCTCCTAGTAATAACATCACGGGAGCCGTGAATGTTACACAGTCAACATTCGCTTATCCAAGAGAGATGTCAAAATTTCTGTCACCTTATATTAAATACATTTGACAGCAACAGCCAATCTGATGATCACACGAGGTTCTGATAATGAGTAGGAGGCAGGGGATAGAAGTGTGTAGGTTAGACATATTAACAAAAAGGCAAAGACACATTCAAGTATGTCGTACCTTGAGAAGGATATGGTTTTTAGATGTCGTAATTGAATATTGAAATATTTAAGTATTCGCGCCCCTTAACAAAGCGTTCGAGCATATTATGGTGCAAATTTCGGTGAATTAAATGTCGCACTCTTATTAGTACCCTTAAGGCCATCGCTTTGATGATACAATCTTCCTACGCCAAGGATGATACAATCTTTCCTTATCGAAAAGAAAGGTGTTTTCCAAATCCATGCCGTTTTATCACGTGGTTAAGGACTACACACAATTTCACTTCAGAAATTGTTGGCGAATTAAAATTTACCTCTCCCTGATAAGCACCAGCATAAAACTTTATACAACGCACAATTGCCTCACGATTGCTGTGCGCATAAGCATTTCTTGTATTATTGCGAGCCCTATACATTGTGTCCATACAGTTTCGTATGAACTAATGTCAAATGGAGCCTTACTACAACTCCAACAAATGTTGTCAACAATCGCTTACGACAGAATCTTCAACAAGACTCCACTAATACGATTAACTGAAACCAACCGAAGCAATGAAACAATGAAATATAGCCATAAATCAGTCAACATTTGCCTACGCAGAGAGATGTCAACGCTTCTTTCAGCTTATAATATATTTGGCAGAGGAGCAGCCAAACTGATTATCACACGTCAAAGATGGAAAAGAAGCAAACTCTGGTAAATGCATTTAAGTGATTTTTAATGCAGCTGAACTGTTAAGAATTAATGTGTCCGTTCATATCAAACGCTATGTGGACGCGACCTTAGAATCATCTGATATATGGTATATAATACGGTTACATTATGTATTACTTGATGACG
>WYDF02274578.1:0-17718 GCA_009867245.2 Adranes taylori | reverse complement strand
AAACAAATTCAACTTTTGAATTTGTTTTAGGATGCCACCATTGATCCATGGTTTTTTTATATCTTTGGTTAGGATATATTCTAATAAGAAACTCAAAATGTAATTATGAACGGGCTGTAATTGGTAACAAAAAAACAAAAAACTTGTTAATTATGTTTCAAATGCACTCAGTTCCAAAGTCCAAAGCTTCTCACTCAAATTATCTGATGATGGAGAACCAACAACAGATGCATACATAATAGTAGATTAATTTGCAAAGGACTTTAAAGAAGCGCTTGAACAAGAGAGTTATGGACCTACCCTGATTTGCCAGTAGATAATGGTGGGAACACAATATGTACCATCAGCATTACCAAACAGAGAGAGAGAGTACAAAGCCTTAATGGAATTAAATCCTGATAGAAGTCGTGGGTCAGATGATATTCCTGCCGTTCTGGTGAAAACATGCACTGATGAACTTTGCCAGCCCTTGTGTAATAAAATGCAAGGATCAATGGAGTCAGGCACAGTACCACTGTTATGGAAAACAGCGACAATCATTCCGATCTACAATAGTGAGAACAAACTTGATTTTGCGAAGGCTTTCGACAAAGTGCGAATAGACCGTCTGATATAGATACTCGAACGTATAGGAATCCAGGGTGATTTATTAAAATGGATTAGAAGCTATTTGACGAATTATGGTTACCGAGTTAGAATCAGAGAGTCACTCTCTACGGAACACACAGTGGCCTCGGGTGTACCTCAAGGCTCTATACTGGGCCCTCTATTATTTTTATGTTACATAAGTGATATTAGATGCAAGGTAAGTCTCTTCGCTGATGACAAGAAGCTGTACGGATGCCCTAACCAGGATCATAATCATTTGCAACAGGATATCAACTCAATATTACTATGGTCGAAGTTATGGCATCTGCCCTTAAATTTGGCAAAGTGTTTGGTCCTACACATGGATGAAAACAACCCGTATAAAGACTAAACAATCGAGGGAATGCAGCTGAAACCCATCACCAGCGAGAAAAATCTAGAGTTAACCATAAACAACAGCTTGACGAGCAAATCAGTAATATGGTTAAACGCACAAATTCGTTCATTTATACTACTAGAAAGGCTTTTTAGGGTATCACGGTTAGAGTATTCGCAATTATCTACAAGACTTACATTCGACCTAGGCTCGAATCTGCGTATACAATCTAGAATCCCTACTTCACCAAGGATGTTGAGCTACTGGATAAAACTCAGAGAGGAGCTACGCTAATAGAACCTTAGAGTATTCGCAACGCCTAAAATCACCTGCGTGGACATCCGTATAAACTCCTTAGTGAAAGACATAACACCCTCGCCCGCAGGTACTTTATCACTAACAGAGTGGTTACTGCCTGGAACTTATTACCAGTTGATGTCGTGTGTGGGCCGTCCACAAATGTTTTTAAAAACAGATTAGACTCTTTGCCAGATCTAGATATTAGATAGTGATTTTAAGTGAAACTTATGTTGTCAGCTTCTAGCTGCCTAGCTGAATAATAATAATAAAAGCATTTTCAATTAGCGTGTTCAAATCCTCCACAGAATTTGAATCACGCCTTTTATTAATCCTCAAAGAAAAACATCTCAATTGACCCTCAACTTCCAACAAGTTTCTCGACGACAATCCACAAATGCATAATACTTTAAAGTACGAATTCAATAACTTTAAATAGTCAAGAATGAATTTCATTTGAGATTCGCATATTTCAATCAAATTGAAAAAAAAACCTTGTGTCCATATATCCTATGTACAAAATTTAGACATCGTAGAAATTTCCAACAAAATTTCTAAACTGTTTGATATAAAACTGATCCGAAGTAGAAGTTATAAAAAATATATTCAGAAACTCATTAATAAATAAATACTCATAGGGATCAATGCAATTAGCTACGTTATCATAGCAACCTATGAAAGTATCACGAAGTCAACCCAAAGTAAAATTTATTCATTGACTCTTAATAGTAAATAAAAGTGTCATTTTTTATAATCTTTCATAATTTAATTGTGTTTACTGGTTAGATCAGTTACCTGTATAAAATAAACTTAAACCCTTATTTGCACTAAAAAATTACAATATTTATATTAGAACGTAACTAGAAAACTTCAAATATCACACCTGACTAACTTTATACAATATGGTTATTATAGCCTTACATGCTTTAAATAGCTTCATTGATAAACTTCTACTAAGCTCAACAATTTTATAAGTGAGATCTTCTAATGTGAGTTAAAAAGTTTATTACACCCCTCCTTTTCTTCACAATCAATAAAATTTTGTTATGAAAGTAGTAAATGCGCTAAGTGGTTCAATAACAATATTGTAAAAATTGTTTATAAATTACGATTAATTACCTATTCAACGATATATAATTAATCATAGTTCAATGAGAAACAGCTCGGATATAAATCTTAATAACCCATTAAACAAGTAATTTATGTGTTATGGTTTATAACAGAACCAAAAGCGAAAAAAAATCTATATTGTAATTTTTTATGTTACAAAACAAAAGTTATTTTTAAATAATCATAATCGTTTTTCATTTCTAAATATTTCTTGCTTAACGCAATTATTCAGGTGTATTTACTGGAATACATAAAATGACGAGGTCCAGTGTTACTTCTGATTGTAGGTAAACCTGGCTAAAGCAGAGAGGTTATACACTAGTTCCCTCAACCAATGATTTCCAATTTGTATTAAGACATTTATAGTGGAACAATGGGTCAAAATCAAGGTAAAGATTTAAAAACTTGTAAAAAAAAGCGTACAAAAGTTGACAACCTCAAAAAAGAAGCCTCTGAGAAGCCTCAAAAAAGAAGCCTCAAAAAAGAAAAATGAGTAATGAGACGTAATAAAACATAGAAAAGTCTTAGAGCAAATAGAATTAAACGACGAAAAGAAGATTACAAAAAGCTGTGCCTAGGCAATGTTGTATGTTTCCTTGTTTTGAAGACTAAAAGCCTATATCTATCCCGAAAGTCTTGAAGAATATACCGGAAAGAAGCTATTATAAAAAAAATGGACGTGAATAGACTACGAATACTAAATGTCGAAATGAAATCCTGGCTCGCGATTGGATCACCTTTATCACCTACACTCAGTGAAATATTTCTACAAACATACGAAGAAAAGTCATCGAATTATTTAATCAAAACACTACAGTAACCAAATTGATCAGATATGTACAGATAACACTTCAGAAATTAATACAATAGACCTTGTTGATTTATTAAAAATTAATGGCTATATACACTTACCAGTTGCCACATTTCTTGCTGGGTCATAGGCTGATCTAATAATGCATTCTGCCATACTCGAAAAAGCATTAAAAATGTTTTATCTCGTGCGACGAAACTCGTAAAGAAATATTTCTCCTGACGCGTAGAAATTAGTATGGCATTCGGAATGACTAAAGCTGTCTTTTCTTTGGTTATTGCGGTTACGTCTTTCCAACGAAAACAAACGTTCGTCTCCCAACCGAATATATTTGCATAGAAACATAAATAGTTCTGAGAGACGTACAAACGTCCATGAACTAAAATTTCCTTTTGCAATGCACATGAGTAATCTGTTACATAAAAAAATAGTTTCAACCATTGGTGAAAGGTAAATTTCAGAATCTTTAAACTTGTAATGAAATTATGCAATAAATTAATGGAAATAATGGTCAGCTAAGTGGCTGTTATAAATTTATTATAGTGCTGACAATAATTATAAAATTAAAACAAAAAGATCAAAATAGTGAAAACATAATAAAGTCTTGACACGCATATACTTAAGAAGTTTGTACCGATAGTGCATATTCAGTTTTTAGTTTAATATTTAAAAATATGCTTCTTGTATGTTAGTAAAGAGTACATTATTTAAAATCTATTTGTATTTTCTTAAATACTCTGAAACATGGCACGTGTCACAAGCATAATCGGTAATCCACTTGTTTTATCGTTTTCATTGAGTTAAGGTGCAATAAGAATATTCTAGTGTGATATTCTTAAATATTCTTAAATAATTGTAGATTTGTTTGTGATAACGGGTTTTGTTGTTCATATCTGTTACAGTTCTACGTTTCGAGAATTGTTTATAAACCTTTTGGTCTGCGATTCTTGCGCCATCTTACTTCAGGATGATACGTAGTTGCCGGTTTTACTTCAATCGTATCAAATCTTGTTAATCGCTATCATAATTAAAAGTTCATTTACGATACTTTTATGACATGGCGTCAGAAAGATATAATTGTGGGGCAGAATTATAAAAGTAATTCTGCAATCTCTGAAGGAGAGCATCGAATAGTGTGTGATGGATGTAAAAAAATTATTCATTCCAAATGTAGTAAGTAATGTCCAGAGGAATTAAGACTGATGGAATTGCCGCACAGATTATTGTGGTTTTTGTGTCTTGGATGCAAAACTGGGCTCAAGGTAGTACCTATGCTAGCAACTGACCTCAGAGCTTTGGAGAATACAGTCAATGCAATGACGTCAACCCGCCAAAAATTCCGAAGATGTCACAGAAGAATCTTTCATTCAAGAAATAATTGACCATGAAAGAAGGGTAATAAATAACATAGTTATATTTAATGTCCCAGAATCTACCAAACCAAATCTTCATGATAACAAGAATCTCGTTGGTACAATACTTAGTAACGTTCAAGCCGAATGCAATTTTAAAATAGCAACCAGAATTGGAAATGCCAATAGCAGGACCGATGAAAGTGGTTTTGTACTCTCAAATTGATGTCCATAAGATTCTAGCTAATCGAAAAAACTTGAAGGACTGCATTGGATATGAGAATATAGCTATCTCGAGAGATCAAACCCTTAAACAGAGGCAGTATTTTACAAGGATGAAGAATGAACTATCTCAACATCAAAATAATGGGGAAATAGGACTTACGATAAAATTTGTTAATGGCACTCCAATGATTACTAAAAGCAGTACAACAAGGCGTAATCATAACAATATAAACTAATTAATAACCTCACCATATACTATCATAACGTTGGCGACTTGAAATCAAAAATCTCTAATCTTTTAATTGCAATCAATACTTCTATTTACATTATTATTTATATCGAAACATGGCTCCACAGCAATATCCTTAACACTGAATTTAGTCTTACTAATTATCACATTTTCCGATGTTACAGAAGTAATAAGCAACGTGGAGGTGGGCTTATAGTATTTGTGCACAAGAAAGTATTATGTAGATTAATAGACTGTACTTATAATTCGGTAGAGAACATCTTCGTTTCATTGAACTATAGTGGTAATTTGTTTATAGTTGGAGGAGTGTATTTACTTACCATCGGGCTCGCCAATAGACAAGTATGAAGGATATCATATCAATGTCGAAGAAATTAGCATCAAATTTCCAGACCATAAATTGTTAATCTTTGGTGATTATGATTTACCTGGAGTAGAATGGAGAAATGATGAACGTGAAACTCCACACCAGGCTCAATTGCTGGACTTGTGGCTGAATATTTTGCTTTTCTAAATTTATTGCAATGTAGTGAGATAAGAAATTCAAGAGGAGTACTGTTGGATCTGTTCTTTACATAAATAAGCAACTTAAAACTGGAAATAGCTACTGATGTACTCTCGAAGCCGTCAGTGCATCATCCTTGCTATATGTGTCAGGTACCAATAGATAAGTTACCTAAATCTCCATTACCATATGAAGTGTTTTATTATTATTTTAAATTTGCTGACAATAGACTAATTAATTATATTATTGATTCTTACCAATGGACCGCGTTATTTGCTGGCAAAGATGTTAATGAAGCTGTACTGATTTTTATAATATTCTAAATAGTATAATCTCACGAAATATTCCATTAAAAAATTTAAAACATCAAATTCCTAATTACAAATAAGAAAATTGCACATACGAGGTATAAATTATCTAACTCAGAAGCTGAATACTTTATATTTTCTAACTTAAGAAGGAATGTAAATCAGTGTTATACAAATCAGTTTTGCTAATCAGTGTTATACAAATTATATTAATACCAAGTAATAATAATGAAACAGTAGATTTATTTAGAAACCATTTCTCATTAATTTATACTAATCATTCGGACTCTGATGATAATATACTTAACGTACCATATCTTTCTTCTACCTTTTGTGAACATACAATTAACTTAAAATGAAATACTAGGTGAGTTAAGTGTTCTGAAACCAGACCATAAGCCAGGGCCAGGTGGCCTATCTAATTTATTTTTGCGAGAAATGATGTATTATTTGTATACATACCCAATGGTTCGAATCATTTCTATTTGGCCGAACACAGAAAGTACGATATTGTAATGAGCTCTGGTGAGTCTCAAGGCTCGCATTGTGGACCTATCTTATTTAATTTGTTCATTAATGATATTGCTCCCGGATTTAAGGATTGCAAATATTAGTTATTTGCAGATGACCTGAAGTTGTTTAAAACAGTTGTTACCGAAATCGATGTCGCAAATATACAGTCTGATTTGGATGGGTTAATGGCTTAGTGTCAGGAAAATAAAATGTCTCTAAATCTGGATAAATGTCATACAATATCTTTTTTTAGAACTGTCTGTCAAGCTAATCCAGTTTATAAAATATCCTCTGACATTTTGGTAGTACCAAAATGTCAGACCGTTAATGATCTGGGTATAATTTTTGATAGAAACTTAACTTTCTATAGTCATATACAAAATACTGTTAATAGATGCTTTAAATTAATAGGTTTCATATATAGGATGAGCAAGGAGCTTAATTATACATGTCTGAAACTTATATATTGTTCTATTGTCAGGTCACTATTAGAGTATGGATCAATATTATGGTCACCCTACTATAATGAATATATTTTCCTTATTGAAAAAGTGCAAAGGAATTTTCTGAAAATTGTAGCTTTCAAACTCGGATTAAATGTTAGAGAAGTAGGGCATAATTTCATTGCTAATATAGTCAATATCAATTCGTTAAAGCATAGAAGGTTCTTGGACTTAAAATTCCTGTATGAACTACTTCATGGCCACATCGATTGCGTTGAGTTTTATAGTATTCGGACTACGAATACTATAAAACTAAGAGTCCCAAACAGATCAATTAGAAGATTTGAAATATTTGATAGGAAATTTTGTCATGCTTACCATTTCAATTCACCATTAAATAGGTTATATAGAATTGGTAATTCATTATCTGAACTACATATAGACATCTTTGCACCTTTTCAATTCACCATTAAATAGGTTATATAGAATTGGTAATTCATTATCTGAACTACATATAGACATCTTTGCACTGTCTAAGAGTTCATTCAACACTACTAAAAACCCTAAATTTATGAAATATCTTTTTTTATATTTTTTTAAATATATTATTTATCTCAGTATTATCTCTTTATGTGATTGATTTATTTAACTTAATGGCAGTAATACCATATGTTCATTAAAGTTATGTTAGTGTACATTTAGTTTATATATACATATATTTTAGCACTCGTTAAAACATTCTATATTTCTGCTCGTTAATGTTATTTTCAAGAATAATTCTACAACTAGATTGCAATACTGGTGCCATAAATATAAATTAGAATTGGAATATCGTATTAGCATTGTAAACAATTATGCAATACATTTAATCTTATATTAATCTCCAATAGTTAAATCTTAAATTTTAGTTCTAATACATATTGCTCCTTAGTATTGTATCGATTCTATTATTGATTAGATATACATGTAAGCATTAATTGTAAACTTAGAATAAGTATTTTTCTTGATTTGTGTATCATGGGGTTTTCCCGTATATTAAAAATAAATAAATAAATATTAGGAAAAGTCTAATTGTAATCCATATACTGTGAATTGGTGTAAACTTTTAAGCAAACAACATCTGTACGCACCAAGAATCAATTTGATTTTCAACAAATTGAATGCATGCTAGAAAACATGCAACCAATTCACCTCATTACGTAAGTTTAAAATTATGTGTTGTGTGAGAGATGCAAACTTTATATATTTTGTTCTTTCAAAGAAGCAAATCTCAAAACAAATACACCAAAATCATGTTTTCATAAATCGTGATCACTAAACTCAATTAAACTATCTAATGTATTAATATTATACATGAAAAAATATATTTACATAATCCATTCAAGTAAAAGTTAATATAACATACCAACAACTAATCTTTCATCGTCAGGTACAGTTTTAAATACTTGTTTGAAGTTCAATGATCTTGATTTGTAAGTTGGATATAAAACACTATACCAGGCGGATTTCTTCTTAGTTCTACCCTCTTTTCGTTCTTTATTGCCACTGCTTCCTGTAGTGCTATCAGCTTTTTGAGATTCCAATGAAACCGATAATTCATTGACACTGTACTTGGCTCCATCAGGAGTCTTTAAATAAACATATAATGTTTGAGTTAGATGATTTAGCCAATAAAAGTGCCATTGGATTATTTACGTATTTAAATCAATTTCAAAATAGTGAATAATATTACAATTATATAAGTGTTATATTCAAATTATATAACAAAACCAGTTATTAAAAAAAATAACTTACTGTTGGTGAAGGTGTTAAATCAATTTTAAAGAATGTATCTGTATTGGACGCATTTAATAAATTTGTGTCATTCGCTACATGGCTTATGTTAAACTGGGGTTTCGGAATGGGCCTCGGACTACTTTTAGGACTCAAAGAAGGACTGGAACTTCTAAAATTATAATTTGAATTATTCCATTAGATGACCTATGGTAGTGTTTAAGTTACCTGTTATCGTTGATTTGTTGCTTCTCGACTTGCATTATTCAAAGCAAAACTTGAAAAGCCACTTACATTGGCTTTTTTATAAATTTCGTGTATTTATACATAAAAGAGACATTAATTTTCATATTGTTGATTATAATAGATAAAATTATATGACCTGAATAGTATTAACGTAAAAGTATTACAACGAAATAGTTGGTATAAAAATATATTTCACTAAACATATTTAATTTCTTATTAAAATTATCCTTGAAAAGCTTCATTAAAATTTTAATTTACGATAAGGATAAAACTATCATAATTGTTGCGCTAATCATAAATTTTTTAACCAATTTATGACAGGTAACGAAAATTTAGGAAGCAACTGACATTGTCATATACTACAACGAATTACACATTTACGAATATTGAAATATCTTGATTCAGAGGCGGCGCACTAATATCTAAAGAGAATCTTAAATAAGGATGTTTTAAAAAATAAATATTTAAATAACAGAAGTATTACATTTCACCTAGCTAAATTTCTTCAGAAATTAGCTTAAGTATATTTATATTTATAACTTGAAATTGATTTATTTAATTTAAACTGAAACAATAAGTTAATCTCTCATATATTCAATAAATTAGAGAAAAAAAATGAAAATCACCTATCAAGTATAAAAATATTTGACATGTATAAAAATATTTATGAAAAGTATAAAAATATTTGACATCTTTTATTTTTAGAGCAATATAATAATAAATGTCTTTGTCTGAATTGTTTTGAAATATAATAAGGACTAAATTTAATAACGATTGAAAATTTTTAATAAGGTAGCCGAAACAGCTACTACATTTGAAACCTTTGATCTTTGATTTATGAACTATTTTGTTATCATGTTCAACAGGTGATTCAATAAATACAAATTAGCTTGATATAGTTTGTTCAATTATGGTGAACTAAATTCATATCCGTTTTGCGCAATATATTTAATTTAAATATTTTAAAGAATATCATTT
The DNA here is from genome assembly GCA_009867245.2 of Adranes taylori. Lineage (NCBI taxonomy): Eukaryota > Metazoa > Arthropoda > Insecta > Coleoptera > Staphylinidae > Adranes > Adranes taylori. Next base: position 7,943 of record WYDF02274578.1, on the reverse strand, counting down.
CTATAATATCAAAATTCTCATCTATGGAATAATCGTGTTTGAAAAACAGATTGTAGTGTGGCGACCTCATGACTATTGGTGTCTAATGGAAACATTTTGACGCATTATAGAAGCATTTCCAAAAAGATTATGATCTTTTTGGTATTAGTATTAATATGTCATTAGTAATAATTAGTAATAACAAAGCCATTAGTAAAGAATATCAGAATGGATTGTTCTATAGTTTTATATTCGGCAAATTACCCATCGACTCTTGTAACTTAACCATGTCATACACTTAGTCGTTCATACCATTAGAAAGAACGGATCACGCAAGATTTCCCTTTGTCTTAATTATTTGTTCTCTTCTTAATGAGAATAAAAATGTATTTATTGTAAAAAATTGTCAATTAAAAATTTATTTTAATAGGTACGTAATATCAATAATCATAACAAATATGTTTAAAAAGCGGCTTGTTCAAGATGCATGGAGCCATTTCACCGATTATTATAAGGAATCATCAGCATCCTCTTTATTAGGAATATCACGGCTTTAAAAACCGAGACTAACTCACTAAACCACTAGCCGGCTGCTGATAGAAATGATGCATACGAATGATTATTGATATAGGTATTACGCATCTTATATGAGAAGTGGGTAAGATTAAGGCAACATGGTAGCATCTATAGAGATATTAAGTGCAATAAAGACGACAATAGAGTAATGACTCTCATAGAACCCCTAACCACGCTATTTTCTCTCGTTCATACAGCTGAACGACCCGCATATCAATTAAATAAACAATAAATGGAAGTGAATCTGCTTTTATCCTCAGTCAGCCTGCATGTTGCCTTAATCTGATCTAATTCTCATATAAGGTGCGTAATACCTATATCAATAACGATCGGTATGCAGCATTAACAACAAAAACTACTACATTTAAAGTTGCATTTATACTACATTCATTTCTACTGCATTACAACTACAGTCAAAAACAAATGATTCCTAATACGAATTTTCTTTTCTATCAACAGGCGGCTTGCGGCTTAATGAGTTGGTATCGATTTTCAAAGCCGTGATACTCCTAATAGAGAGGACTGATGGTCCCTTATCATAATGGTTGAAATGGCACCATACATCTTGAACAAGCCGCCATTTGCCTCCATGATTATAAAGCCTCCATGATTATTGATATTACGTAGGGGTTCTAATGGCTCTATAGTCGTTTTCATTGCACTTAAAATCTCTTTAAATGGTAAAATGTTGCCTCAATCTTACCTAAATGAGTGAAATGGCGCAATACATCTTGAAGCTTTTTTAAGATATTTGTTATGATTATTGATATTATACGTACCTATTAAAATCATATTTATGTATGCTTGCCATAATAGCAGATTCACTTCGATTTACTCTTTATTTAATTAAAAATTTGTTTGGAGAAGGAAATTTTAAAATCTATTGATCGAAAACTACTGAACCGATTTTAACGAAATGTCAGGATTCTATGTTCCGTTATATTAATTCAGATTTTGAAATTGGTACTTGATATGTTGGTAAAATTGTAATAGAAAGATTTCAAGTTTTCATTGAACTCAGCTTTAATAAGTCAATACTTCTTTTGAATCGAAATTAAACTTTAATAAAGACAAAACGACCATTTTAAGATCGACGTAGGTCACGTCCTGAAAAGTCATCTAACACAGTTTAAAAGATTCTCGGTTTCTGAAAATCCACAATTAAAGCAAAATCAAAATCACTAGTTTTTGTCGAGTAATGCATTTAATCTAGTTTATTTTTGAATATTACTTGCTTAAAATAATAATAAGTTGCATGATTAAAAAATATATATAAATTAGTGTATAATTATGCACATTGAGTATCTATATTAATATAAATAAAATGTTTAAAAATGTTTAAAAAAACAATTATAACGTTTCAATGATTATAAAATATAAAAATGAAATCAACAACGTAATACCAATCAATATGCTTTAAAACAAAATTGATGAATAAGCACAAATTCAAAAGACCTGCATTTTTGCATATTAAATAAGACAATGAAATGAACCCATTGTGTGTATATTAATTTAACGTATTCACACTACGGAATGAGCTAAGGATTAACTTTATTTAGTTGCAGAAAAATAGAGCATATTCTAAGACCTATTTTACAATCAATGTCGATTTGAAAAGATTAAAATAGATACCTATTCTAGATTAATCTTTTAAAATGTACGAAACAACATCAAGATTAGAAATACCGGATAAATTGAAACGAGATTTTGATTGGTTTAAAGTCATCTTTCTTCTACATTTAAATGTTTTATCGGTTTTGGGAATATATTTATTGCCTCAGTCTTATATATCTACATGGTTATTTGGTAAGAAAGTTATTTTTTATTAAGATCAATAATCTTTGAAATAAAATATAATTATAAATTGAAAACTTTTATTTTTACTCTTTAGCGTTTGAAAATCATAAATTAAGTTATGGAAGTTAGTTATTTAAATACTATTTTCTGAATATAACGCATTCTTCGTTCATATAGGTATTGTTTGAATTGCTAAGTTTTCAATACGTTAGTGTACTTAGGGTATATGCCATGCCAATTTTAGAATCGTGGAATTATTATTAATAAGTAGTGTTTCCTAAAAATCTCGGCTGCACGTATACATCTGTTAGCGAAATGAAGCAGATATTTTAAAAATATATGAGGTATGATCAAATAATACGCAAGATTATCACTTTTCTAGAATAATTTTTATTTATTCCTCAATTTTAAGATTGTCCTCTACAAAGTAATCTCCATTGGACTTTTTCCAGCGTATTTTCAACTCTTTGAAGCAAGCCTGAAATTCAATTGTCGATATGGCGTTCAATTGCTTTTACGATTCTGTCTTGATCTCGTGAATATCGGTAAAACGTTGTCATTTCATAGTCTTTTCCATCTTCCCGAGTAGGAAAAAGTCGCAGGGTGAAAGCCATTTCGGGTGAAATTGGAGGATTCGGAAACATAACGCTGTGAATTTTTCCAAAAATTCAAGACTAAGCAACGAAATGTGTGCGGATGCATTAACGTGGTGCAATCTCCAAGGAGTTGTCTCGCTACAAATCCGGACATTGCCTTCGGATTGCTTCACGTATTAGGCGTAAAACTTCTTGAGAGTCTCCTTGTTAATCGTACGATCTGGTGGAAAGAACAAGAACTCATGGTACATTATGTAATTAATGTCGATAAAGACTGAGTTCATATTTAAGCGAACTTAGCAAGCTTTTTTCGCTCTTGGCGTTTCATAAAGCTTTCATTGGGACGATTTGGTCTTAGTTTCGATACGATATCCATATACCCATGTTTAGTCACCAGTTATAATTTATTTGGAGAAATCTGAATTGCCGTTGATTTCATTAAGCAGCTCCTGAGCAGCGTCAATTTCAGACTGCTTTTGATTGAAATTTAATAATTTGGAAACAAATTCTGCTGCCTCATTTGTCTCATACCCGAAACATTTGTAATCATAGCTTGATATGAGCCAATTGAAATGCCAACATCTACAACAACTTCTTTGATAGTGATTTGGCTGTTGTCCATAACTCCACCTTTTCGATGTTATTATCAGTTATTTGTGTGTTAGGACTCCAAGGGGGGGGGGCATTGGGGCCATGCGTGGTTAATGTTAAAGAGTGGTTAATGTAAAGAGTGGTTAATGTTAAAGACAGTATCAATAAAACATAGATGTAAGTTAGGGCATATTTCCTGCGTTCCGGCATTCCGGCTCTTTTTTAAGAGGCGGAACGCGAACTTTTTGTAGTATTTATATCTTTTCAGTTATTATTACACTAGATTTCTACAATTATCCAAATAAAATTTTTGTTTACCTACAGCCGGTCCCAGATGATGTGTATATTTGGCCAGCATTCGTCATGACAAATAAAAAAGACGTTATCGCATAGTCACAACTATGCATTTCTATGTTAATCTATTATTATCCCAAACAACTGTTAACTTAATTGAATTTAGTAGTGGGTTCTCCTCTCTTATATATTGAAATTATTTCATCTTCTTTCCACTCCTCTGGCATACTTTCCCTCCCATTCCAAATCTCATTAAATTCTGTTACTAATGCCTTAATTCCTTTCTTATTCAAACATCCCCAAACTTCACTTAGAATTCCATTAGAGCCTGCCGCACTTGCTTTGTCCATTCTTCTTATTTCCTTTAATACTTTCTCTTCCTTTATATCCTCCTCATTATTGTCGTAATATTTACACTCATCATGCACCTCTGCTATCATTCCCTTTTCTCCTCCTCCATAACCTCCTTTTTTCTCCGATTCTTTTATACTTACCATGCATTCTTCTCTATCATTAAAAAGAAACGCGTTGATAGAAAGAAATTCCATCATTATGCTGTTTTGATTTCTGTAAAAATTTGAAAATAAATTCCTGAAAGTATTAGGATGAAAATATGTCATAATACCAGTTGTATTAAAGTACATCTGGATGGATCACAAGATGTGTGCTCTCTAAAGCTACTAACTTCACGCTCAAAGATTTTAACCTGTTTGATTTTTTCTTATTTCCCTTTAACTGTTCTGCTCTGAAGTACTTTAAGCTGTAATTAAAGCAGGAGCCGGAAAGGATCGAAACGACGTTCCGGAACTTGTTTTTACGGTGATGGAACGTATTCCCGGATTTTTTGAAGAAATTTGGTCACATCAAAATGTTTTTAGTATTACCTCCTCCTGGAATCTAGGATTTACATATTATATTAAGACTACAAATTCATCGGTTTAATGATCACGGCCAGAGATCCCACCGTTCTCTTCGTTCTGTACCGATACTGCTATTTTTAAGTACAACACCGCTGTTTGTGAACCGCTTGGAAACGCTTATACCAGTTATAAACGCTTGTTTCATTCATAGAAGAATTACCAAAAGCAACATTTAACATGTCCCGCACTGTGCTCCACTTTTTATTCTTAACATGAAACTTAAAGCAAATCCTTTGTTTTATTTTTTCACAAGTGAAAAATCGCCGTGACATCAAAACTTAAGTAACCTTATTGACAGCTAGCAATAAAGTAAATCACCAATATAACTGCAGTAGTTAACATACGTTTGGAGAAATATTTACTAATAAAACAACAACAAATATTTTACAGTTGGAGTTGTACAACCTGCGAAAATTAAAAATTCCGCGTATTATCTGATCATTCCTCGTACATTATATTATGAAATATTTTGAGATAAACTGAAACTGTTTGGGTTACGGAAAAAAGTCAAATAATAAATTTTATGTGGCGGAACTTGTTTTTGACATTTTATGATGAGTCGGTATCCCCTTAAGTACATATTATTTAGAAAATCCACAACCAGAATCTTTGATGTTGAACCAGAATCTTTGTAAAACAAAAAATACCCTGAATATTCTCAAGTACGCATTCTCAAACCATTCTAGCAAAGTTATTTAAGCGTTCAACCTGCAAAGTTCCGAAAATATCACAAAAGCATTTAAACTTTAAACATGACATCGTTGCGTTCTGTCGCGTACGATTGTTAAATTAAATTTTTTCTGAAAATTTAAAATTTCTGCCATTATATATCAAGCGCAGATTGTTTGGAGACCTGCAGCAGCAACAACTGTATCAATTGTCGTTAAAATCGGTTTAGTAGTAGCCTTTGTTGTGGGCGTTAAGGAATGCGTTTACGAAGCCTTCGTCCTTGTTTTCGATATGCATTCCAAACCAGGCAGAGAAATGTAGAGTGTTCTGCGTCATACTGCTCGGCGTTATACAGTAGTTTTACAGTAGTTTCAGGTGTGCTGGGAAACATCTGTGTCCGATTAGAATTTGCACTAGCCAGAAATCTTCTTTTCAATCCAAGTTCGAATACGTGGAATCAAACTCTTTGTCCAAACACTTTTTACTGTGTAGTCCCAGGCTTCCTGCCAGATCTCTATAGTTTTAAGTCTTATGATGGACGGTGTTGTAGCCCTTTTATAGTTAAATGCCTCAGTCCTTTTCTTTTCAAGCAGATGCAGTGGTGGCGAATTAGCAATAATCCGGAACGCCTGCGTAGATGCAGTACGATAGGAGCAAGTCGTGTCCATTAATCCCAGCCTTTGGGTTTTGTGTAGCAGGGCACGGACGTTTGCCATTGTTGTTGCGTCCGCTTTTACTGGAGTTGCATAGAGTTGGCAGGATTACATAAAAGAAACCTCTCTTCTGTAAAGCCTTCAAATTTTGACATTAATCGAAACAATTTATTTAACTTTCCCACTGCATTTCCTGAAGCTTCTCTGAGAAGTATTACAAATTTTAAATTTATCCCAACACACGCCTCTTTGGAATTGGAGTTGTATCATGTTTCCGCTTATATTAATAGTAGCCTGTAAACATGACCCTTTCAGTTTTCTTTGGCGCTAGTTCTACCTTGGTAGCTTTTAACCAGTTTAAGATCATGATCTATGGCACTTGCAATCTGTAGATGAGATTTGATGTATTTTTGGCTCTTCTTAAATGTGCTTTATAATCGGCGCAGGTTACAATTTGGATTTACAGATCAGTTTGTCAAATTTAACACTTTATCGTACAAAAGGTTTCACAGCGCAGGGTCTAAACCTGGACCTTGAAGAACTTCACTAGTGATTTTCATCAGGCACGGTTTGTTATTTTCCCAGTACGTAATTGACCGATGTTCTAAGTAACTAGAGATGATAACCTGCAGATACATGTTCTTAGTTCTTAACTTTTTTTAAACTGCTAAGGTATGGCGCCTATACGCAGAGTTCAATGTGTTTTGAATATGTAACATACGCACTGTAGATAATCACATTGTTCTACAAGATCCAATACACAAACTGCTTGATACTGCCATAAAAACGTTCACTATTGAGCATCCTTGCCTGAAGCCAAATTATCTCTTGTGCAATCCACCAACTGCTTCAATGTGCAATTGTAGCCTTGTCGCTTATAGTTTAGCCATTGGTGATAAAACGCATATGGATGCATAGGCCCGTGAGTAATTTACACTTTGCCCCAGTTTCAGTGCTAATAGCAGATTAGCTCCTTTCTAGTGGTGGGGAAAAGAACCTTCGATTTAGTAACGTTTCTGGACTTTGGGCTGTAATTTGCTTCATAATGGGCACCCCGTCAGGGATTGACGTTTTTCCGGTGGTACCTTTTATTTTACGAGGGCCTGAGTTATTCCATTTGCACACCCAAACAAGCACACATTTTTGGCAAGGACCACTTTTTTGCATTGAGGAACTTTAAAATGTACTTCCCAGTAAAAATCTCAAATTTTCATGAATATTCTAGATGGGCTATAAACGCGAAAGGGTAAAATGAATAAATAATGGAAGGAATGGGTAATACTGTGAAACGCCCAACGCCTTTATGGTTTGCTTATCGCCGAGCAATAAGGTTTTAAGGGTGTTGCGGAAAAGTATGAAATAAATACATATTCGGACAAGACCATAATGAAATTTAGGTCTACAAATTCAAATAAAAATTTTAAACATTAATATTTGTAATTTCAAAATACTTTTATTAGATCAAATGACATTGTGAAAGATATTTTAAGTGGTTACATATGTATAAATTATATGTTTCAGCAATTTTACTAATTGTTTTCGGCACACTTGGAACTACTGCTGGAGCACATCGACTCTGGGCACACAGATCGTATACGGCTTCAAGGAATCTACGTATTCTTCTAATGCTTTGTCAAACACTCATTGGACAAGTAAATCATTTCTTCAATAATCTTTATTGATATTAAAAAATAAGATATTAATGCTTATTCAAACATTTAAGCTTTACAATTTTACTGTAATTTTTTATAATATCATGAAAAATAAGGGTTTTAGGTATGTTTTATGAATGACTAGCGGACCCGGCAAACGTTGTTTTGCCCCCCATCTGGTCACCATATTTGCCAACGGCGCGAACAGGACTGCTA
>WYDF02274556.1:0-17720 GCA_009867245.2 Adranes taylori | reverse complement strand
CAACTGAAATAGTATGAAGTACTATGAGTATATTAAAAGTCATTCATGGCGAACATCATGGCGTAACTTAATAGTTTAAAATTGGGATCATATAACCCTACAACAGAATGTGACGACCAGTTCGATACATATGATCACTCCGAATTCCGATCTTATTTTCTAAATACACTTACAATTTCTCATCAAATCCTGTAAATTAGATTTACTATGGTCAATCTGTTCCAGCGATTTCAATTTATGTTGCAACAATGATATTTTCGTAATAACAAGTTATATGCTAACGACAAACTTCACTTCAATAAGTTTTGGTAGGGATTGTACTGAACGAATACGTACAAAACGTAATCTGATTATATTATACGAGGAACATATATATGTGTTACATATAATTAATTTGCATACAAGTTTTTAGTGTATTACACTTTTTATTACTGTTTTTATTGTATTATGTTTTAGTGTTTTTTTAGTGTTGTACTAATTTTATTTTATTACACTTTTTACTCTCTTTGCATTTTTAAACTTCGGGGTAAAATTGTTCTGGGCAGTGCCAAGTGTAACGCCCAAAAAATTCTAAAGTTACCTTTATTCTCTTGTGTACAATAGCAATACATAAAAGTACTAACATGTTTCTTATATTGAATAAAATTTAAGTATAGCTTGATGTTAAAGGACTTCTTTCAAGTCAAGTTCTAAAGTACATTGATCATTCTAATTTAAATATTGATTCCATTTTGCGTTCTTTTAAATATTGATTAGGGGTTTTGACTTTTAGGGTCGAAAGTCTTCGAGGTAGGGGCAAGTCTAAAATGCAAACAAGAAAGAAATCATTTTAATTTCGTACGACTGAATCCACCAATATTCAGTCGACATTCAAAACATACAAATGGCTAAATTCTATGAAATGTAATTTTTTATCGTTTAATTAATTGTGGAATTTAAAATATTTTACATTAACTAATAGGTTCCACATTACAATAACTTCGTCATTAGTATGTAGTTTTAACTTTTCAAAAAGAAACAATTGATTCATTGTACGAGGGTGGTTTGACATGTCTAGCATTTGATAGATCGTGTTACGTGACAATGAACGCCAAATTGGTTTCACATCAGGCATCCAAAACATGACGTCTGTCAAAATGCGAAGCAAAAAAACAATTAGTTTGGTTTTTACAGCCATCGCAAGTAAGCAACTTTTGTGACTTGTGAAAAATGGAAAAAGTTGAATATCGTTCACTGATTACGTTCCTTCACAAGAAATAAAAATGTAATGCAGAAATCAAAGCCGAACTAGATGCTGTTAATAGCGAGTCTGCACCGTCACTTGCAACAATTAAATATTGGGAAGCTGAATTTGTAGTGGTCGTACGAGTGTTTTTGATGATAACCAGCCTGAGCCCTCAAATATCGTCACTACACCAAAAATTGCCAGCAAAGTTCATAGTACGATTATGGCGAACCGACGAATCAAATTTCGTGAGCTAGCATAGGCTATAAGCTCACCGATCATATACAAAGATGGGTCTGAAAACGTTATTCGCGCTGATGGGTGCCGCGTTTACTCACTATCGACCAAAAACGCACACGTATGACGAAGGAACAGTTAAAGTACTGAAGAAAAAGCCGAAAAAGGCAACTACTACTCGATAGGTCGATAAGGTGATGGTGACCGTTTTTTGGGATGTGAAAGGCATTATTCTTATTTATTACTTGGAAAATTGTAAATCCGTAACTGTCGAGTGCGAACAGCATTACTACACCTTTTCGATGCCAACTTGAAGAATAACGCCCTGGTTTGGATCGCAACGCAACGTAAAGACAATGCACCAGCTCACATAACGACCCTCGTGTAGGCAAAATTGAACCAAAGAGGTTACGAGTTGATAGACCGACCACCATATTCACCAGATCTAGCCCCTTGCGAATTCTTCCTGTTCCCAAACCTAGAAAATGGTTCGTAGGATGCCGTTTTGCAACAAACAATGAATTGATGATCACTATTTTGAAGAGCTCAAAGAAAATTACTTTTCGGAAGGGCTGAAGAAGCTAGAATGTCATCTTGAAGAGTGTATTGTCTTAAAAGGCGATTATGTTGACAAATAAATGATACAAAAAACTAAAACCGTGTACTTTCTTACTTAGGCTAGATTTCCATTAAACCACCCCCGTACGAATATAAAATGTACAATAATATAAAATACTCCTGCATTGATTAGTGTCACAATCAATGCAGGAGTATTAGTGTCACAAATTCCAGGACCTTTCTGAGACAGATTAGCGAATGGAATGCGCTTCTTAGAAAGCGATGATCGAATGATCGCATTCGTCAAAAATCGATCGTATTCGTATCGTTTCGTAGAAATCATAGAAGGCGATTATCGCAGCAATCGTAGTGGGCCTCTGGGCCGTATCTAACCTAACCAAGTCTAGCCGGGCTAAGCATTGTTAGTTGTAGGCACGAGGTGTGTTTTGTCTCGTGTTTGAACTAACTTGGGTATAGCAGTAGTATTGGCGGTCTGGCTTAGGCATGACCGTATTGGAGCACACCAAGGTTTGTTTTAAAAGATGACCATGAAATACGGTGTATATGGGTTATTTCAACCCATATACACCGTATTGGGGCAATTTTATTTAGTGCCATATCACGTCTAGGACATATTTCCCGTCCTTCTGAGAAATCATAACATGGTGTTACCGAAATCATGCGTGTTTCCAATCGTGAGATAATTCTCTCTGTTTTTATATTTCTCACCAACACTTTTCTGTCAAGTTCTACAATTTTTATTAGTTCTACAAGCTACAATACCTTATTAGGTTATGACTTAGGTAATAGATTAAGGGAATTAAAGCAATAGCTCTAGTAGTTAGTTCGCGGTCGACAGCCGATGTGGGAGAGGCAACTATAAGAAAAGCAGACCGCATTCTAGAAGTTTCTAGACCGCATAGCAGTCGATGGTTGAATTTCTTAAATTAGAAACGTAAGTGTATATTATATACAGCACGAAAAATCTTGCGAAGGACTTTCCTCTCCCAGGCACATAGTAGGTTCTCCTCTATTTTCCTGACCGACCGGGGTTTTCAGCCATACAAGACAACTGTCTTAATAATGGTTTTATATACCAAAAGTAAATTTTTTATAAACAAGAGAAGATTTAAGTAGCTTCAGGAAGCTAAAGAAACATCGGTTCCCGGCCGATACTCTTGCTTTGAATTTGTCGGTTACTTCGTTGTCGCGTGTTAGGATGCTTCCAAAATATTTGAATACATCGACCCTTGGTAACAATTGAATTTGTTAGTGCTCCGCTATCTGATTGAGTTCCTAGTGTTTATCACATACTTTGTCTCCTCCTTGTTGACGTGTAGCCCCATTTTCTTAGCTTAGTTCTCGAGAGTTTGAAGGTTCTCGTTTAGGTGTCTGATGTATGCGGCTAATATAGTAATGTCGTTAGAGCCTCCCAGGTTTGTTGGTAATTTCCTTATGACGGATTCCAAGGCGATGTTGAACAGGGTACCCGATCATAAGTCCTCTTGTTTGAGACCATTGTAGATGGAGCAACGTTATTTGTTCGAGCTGTCTCAGTCTCAATGGTATAACAAGTTCCTGTATCACATTGTAGAGTTGCTGCCGGGTCACACTGTCGCAGGAGCTTTAAAATCGACACATAGCTGGTGGACTATTAAGTTGTATTCATAACACTTCTCTAGAATGTGCCTTAGAGTAAACATCTGTTCTGTAGTAGACCTGGTTTGGTATTCACAATAGAAGATTCTGTGTAAGTCTTTAATCTTTCGTTGAGGACTTGAGCGAAGATCTTGAACCCTACGCTGAGTAACGATATCCCTCTATAGTTTCCGAAATGCGTCTTATTAAACTTACATTTATATTAATATTTACAAATGTATACATAATGTCTACATTTCAAATGTAAGTTTAATTATATTAATATTTACTGATTAGTCTGAAAATCGAAGATAAATTGATTTCTGATTTAGTTTTTGTCCGTTAAAACTTCTAAGCTAATGAACTGCTTAATGTTTCTTGGCAAATGTTTTATTTACTTGAGAATTAGTGTTGAAATTTATCGCATGCTAATTATTCATTTCATGAATATATTGAATAAAAGAAATATTGAGTTCTATTATTTTATTGTATTATGCTGACCTGATTATTAAAGAAATTAATTATTTATTATATAAACAAGCCCTTTCTGATAGTCAGGTGGGTAAATTTCAGGAAATCTAATAAAAATCTCACCCTAATCAATTCAAATAAATTTATTAGAATTTAAATAAAATTTTTGCCATAGAACCCATTATAATTTGTACGCACTATCTCTAAAGTTGTATCTATACCTCAATTTTCAAATAACCAAATTTCTATTGTTCTAAACTAAATGATTCAAATATATCACTATTGCTTTTTTCTACCTGAATGTAACTCTAAAATCGTAAGAAGAAATAGAAACGCAAGAGGCTGGCAATGAAAGAAACGTAGAGTTTGTTGGAGCTCTACGAACAACTAACTTCGCTTAATTAATACACAAGTTATGGGTGAATAAGCGAGTCGGAGCTTTAAGTTGCAGGCACTCGACAACTTTTCAACAGCAAGATATTTATTATTGTTCAGTTGGAATATTTCTTAAAAACACTCGCTCTCTTGGAGATCACTTAAGATCTGTGTCCTCGTCGTCTGAGAGTTCTTACAAACAATGTGCAAAAGCAAAACAAAAACGAAATGAAAGCTATATAAAAAATATAATTTTGTATCGATCGGAAACTTTGTATTTCTATTTAAAGCTGAAATATATTTTTCTTCAAACTAATATCTGACCGTTACGTGGCTAAGTAGAAAAAGAGGAATTTTGACGTCGGTAGTTTGTTTCATTTAGTTCATCAGTGGCATCAGAAATGTTGCCAAAATTATAATTATTTAAATTTACTTAGAAGAACCTTTCTCTTTGTTTTACGAGGTTTGAAAATGCGTTTAGACAGCCCCCGTAGACATACTGATCTACGTGCATAATTTGTATGGAGACCGATCAAGCATAAGAGTAATATTGCCGCTTTTCTTGTCGCCCATAGCAATTCAATTCTATTTAACATTTTTATGTTGTATATTACATAGTTTTTGAAGCCTCTTTCGTTAACTACCCACATTGTCCCGCATTATGCATACAATTATTCTTTCTTCAGCATTTCGCATATCCTCTTTACCCCTTACCTTTTCTAGCAACTTTGTAACAATACTAATATTTTGGCCTATTTCTATCTGCAATTCTGATCATTTTACATAGAATTTATTTCTGTATAAAGGGCAGAGTGCGCATGTCTAGATACTTAATTTACAAATACCGTTCAGATCTTTGAACAAATGTTTTTAATAAAGTTGTGCAATTCATCGGTGAGTTTCGTTCCCCCATATTTGAACACTTCTGACGGGAGTCGGTCTTCTCCTGCGGCCATGTTACCTCTACATAAAAAAGGACATAATTCCACCCAATGTGGAATAGAAGACACAATTCCCCTCAAGTTTACATCCATTTCTTTGTTAACTTTCTTCCGGATATTAAAAGATCGTAGTATTGAAAACGTGAACTTAGATACAGATAACGCATTTCGGAAACTATAGAGGGATGTCGTTACTCAGCGTAGGGTACACTATCTTCGCTCAAGTCCTCAACGAAAGATTAAAGACTTACACAGAATCTTCTATCGTGAATACCAAACCAGGTCTACGACAGAACAGATGTTTACTCTAAGGCAGATTCTAGGGAACTTAACAACTTAACAGATGTGTCGATTTTAAAGCTGCCTGTAACAGTGCGCCCCCCCCCTCCCCAGAAACTCAACCATGGGATACAGGAACTTAGTATACCATTAAGACTGAGACAGCTCGTACAAATAACGTTGCTCCATCTACAATGGTCTAAAACAAGGGGACTCATTATCGGGTACCCTGTTCAACATCGCCTTGGAATCCGTCATAAGGAAATTACCAACAAACCTGGGAGGCTCTAACGACATTGCTATATTAGCCACATACATCAGACACCTAAACGAGAACGTTCAAACTCTCGAGAACTAAGCTAAGAAAATGGGGCTTCACGTCAACAAGGAGGAGACAAAGTATATGATAAACACTAGGAACTCAATCAGATAGCGGAGCACTAACAAATTCAGTGGTTACCAAGGTTCGATGTATTCAAATATTTTGGAAGCAACCTAACACGCGACAACGAAGTAACCGACAAATTCAAAGCAAGAGTATCGGCCGGGAACCGATGTTTCTTTAGCTTCCAGAAGCTACTTAAATCTACTCTTGTTTATAAAAAATTTACTTTTGGTATATAAAATCATTATCAAGACAGTTGGCTTGTATGGCTGAAAACCCCGGACTGTCAGGAAAATAGAGGAGAACCTACTGTGTGCCTGAGAGAGGAAAGGCCTTCGCAAGATTTTTCCTGCTGTACACGAGAAAAATGAGTGGCAAATTAAAGCCAATAAAGAACTTGAAGACGTCTATAATACCCTATCGATCATGTCAGACATCAAGGCAAGAAGACTACGTTGGCTCGGTCGTATCCAGAGAATGAAAGATTAGCGGGTGACAAAAAAAGTTATTAATTCAAGACCTGTAGGAAGAAAGAAGTTCCTAAGTTAAGGTTTTTGGCAAAACTTCCGTGGCCGATCAAGGCTTGCGTCAAGTAATAATTCACTTCGTAGTTTATGTTCAACTCTAGACACTTCTTTCTGCAAACAGAACAACTATACTCGCATGGTAGATTCCTTGATTAATTTGGGTTTTTTTTCCTTTATTTGGGTCATTTTCCGCCTTGCAGATTTCTTGTTGCTTTAACGTAAGCAGGTCTAGCGAGAGTGCCTCTGATATCACTTGTAGCGCTGCCCTCAAAACTCCGGTACGTAATTAAGGAAAAGCTTTCATGGCCGCTTTATCCGCCGCGTATTTTATGTGGCCTTTATTTTCGTGACGTTCTTTATTTTCGTTGTTTACGTAGTAAACAGGATAATGTCTGGAGACTAGAGATTCTTCATCTGTAGACTCCAAGACATTGGATACTATTATTTTTATTATCCATTTGTATTGATATTTTGTATAATATATTGCCTACGCTAACAGGGGTATCCCGAAGATGGGTGCCACCGTTTCTATACACCCGGATTCCATAAGCATCATTTATTTTATTAGCTTTCAAATATGTAGTCGTATTTTGAGGATAACTACTACGGTGGCTATATGCCCATATAACTACACCAAAGCAGCTATAAACAAAACTCATCTTCATACGCTTCACTGAAGAGTTGATTACAATCAATAGGGAAATCTGTAAGGTAGGAGCCACGGCTCCTATACTCCAAGATATCCCTACGCAACATTTATTTTATTGGCTTTCTGCTGGTGAAATTATCGGGAGCATGGAATTATCAGGTCCCAAATAATTCTATAGAAGCATTGTTAAATATACATGATAAAAATTAATTAACAGCCGGCAGATATTTAGAGAATAAAAAACGAGTCACTCGTATCTTATCTTCCCAGACTTTCTCTACAATTATTAATATATTTATTTCAGGTACCATATTATTTTTTATATTACTGAAAGGTATTTTCTTTTTATGTGATATTATCTGGAACGTAATTTCATAGATATTCAAAGTTTAAAATAACATTTTTTGCAATTATCTAATTATGATACAATAAATAAAGATGCCCGCATTAGAATTCTGCTAAGCGCAAGTTAATTATAAGTACGTATAAACAATCGTTACATGTAAGTGAATTAGAACAAGTTCATGTTAATATCAAACTAACATTACATCAACGTTTTAGTTGGCAGTTTTAAATTTCTATACAAGTGCATCTTTTAGCACACATTAAAGGCAGGATAAGCAAAACAACACAATTATTTAATCGAATAAAGGTTTTATCCAAAATGCAACGTGTCGTAAAACAAACACATTAATAGTATTTGTTTCTAATTTTATAAGAATTCATTTTATGTATAAAACTTACTAAATAAATATGAGATTGTTATTTGGACCGTCATAATTGTGTTTGATTTGATAACACCTCTGTTATACATTTATGTACTCCAAACTATTGCCAATATTAGGTTACTTAATTACGGTATTAAAACATGCATTCATCTAGCCAACAAGTATATTTGTAGCAATTAGCTAATACCTGTTGATTCATGGAAAGCTTAGTTTAGCATTGGGTTGAATCATAGAATCTATTCTTAGTTTCCTGCCCTAAATATATTTCGAAGTTAAATGAAAGACCAGAAATTCCATCCAATACAAAACGTTTGATGCTCCATTTATGGGGTTTCATCGGCATATAGCTTCAAAATGTCTTACTTTTGTCGAATATATTTGCTTCTCTAGAGAAAGATGTTTTTTCCAACGGAATACCTTTGAATTTCAAATGTAGATCTATAATTTGAAGTCTATATTTGGAAGTAATATTTTATTTTATAAGGCATTGAGTAAATATTAAGCTCATAATAAATTGAAAGCAATCAATCCAACGGTTCAGCAATTTAAAGCTAAATCAAACTAAAAAAATTTCTTTGACTTATGTAAATACGGTTATTAAATATAAAACATTCTCTCACAGCAACACAGCTGAAGTAAAAACAAAGTTTTACGGCATCTGTTCATGAATCCAGCTCGAAGTATCATGAACAGCTGCCGTAAAAATTTGTGTCTGCTTCAGCTGCGGCCGCTGTGAGAGAATATGTTTTGTTTGAAACCTTTAGTTACACAAATTGTGAAAAAATTATTTAGGTTGATTTAGCTTTAAATATCTGAACCGTTGAATTGATTGCTTTCAAATTATCACGCAAGGCAAGCTCATATGCTCAATGCCTTAAAACATAAAATATTATTTCAAAATAATATTGTCACGTGTGCATTTGGTTACCTAGGTTCTCACTAAATAAACTAAATCGCAATAAATAACTAATTAAGTAAGTAGTCAACTGATGTTACTGGACCTACGAAGGGATTCGTATATCGTATTTATCGTACTAGGTACATCGACGGGGCGTAGTTAGGTGATTGCTTAGCTAGGCACCTTAATTATATAAATCCTATTTACTACTTAAGCACTTTCTAAACTTCGTAAGGTGTGAGTAAATAAAAGAGTAGCTCCACTTCAATTCCATATACTAGAAATACTAAAGTGTGTAATTACATCGACGCTCTACGTCGGTTAATATCAGATATAAATATGTGATTCTAATAATTAGTACAAACTACGAATAGCAAATCAGTTAATAAAAAAGCATTGCTAATAAAATTATAGTTAATCCCATACAAATAGTAATTCAAGTTAACGCAGTTATGCAATTCTCTAATCAAAATATATCGTACAAAGATACTCACATAATAGTGGTCATCTCAATAAGTTGGCCGACACAAAGCACTACTTTCAGAGTCTTTATCGTTCTCGATTAATTAACTCCCTTACGAATTTATTCCCGGTTACCCAAATCTATAATTCACACTAGTATGCTAACTGCTAATACTAACTTCTATAATCCCCTTATATACTCCTAACTGATCCACTACTCTTAACTGAATAAGCGCTAATTAACTAAAAATTCCCTACTCAACTAACTGCTACTAACGGATACTAGACGATGATACTTTATTAACTCTTTCACGCTAAATTATCTTATGAGCAATAAAGCCTTAACGGTTCTCCGTATAAGTCTGTTATACTGATTCCCTTCTACTGAGGATTTGCTACTTGTTGCTAACTTAACGCTTCATATCGTATGGTACGCTGGCTACCCGAGTGAGTAGCCGTACCGATTTCATGTATCCCCGCATTTACCATTTGTATCGACTGGCTTCGCGCTCACGTATCGCTGGCACGTCAGCTCCTGCATTGCGGTGGTCTAGTTACCAATATTAATTGACTAATTCTGCTGATGTTTCTACTCTTAGTTACCTAACTCAGAAACTACCTCGCACCCTTGTTTATTCTTTGCATTTTTATCAACATTGTATCACAATATTTTGTATACTTTTTCATCATTAATTTGCTTAATTATAATAACATTCTACTAACCTATATGTGAATATTTCGTATCAATATTTACATTTCATTGTTTCAATAACACTTTCTTAATTGAACATTAGAATTTTACATTTTGTAATTGTTGCCCAAATAAATAAACCATTTCTTATGAACATAAATATTTTTCTATTACACTCAATAATTCTTTATTTTATATATTATAAAACTACATGCAGTGTGATCTATTTTATACAATGTCCAATTCACCCGTTACAATATTAAGAAAAAATTATTATTCATTGAATTTAAACAAATATTCAAAAAACACCATATTGGCTAAATCTAAATCAGAAAAACTACTTCGTCTTTCTTAAAAAAACAAACTTAACAATTATAAACAGATTAAAACTAAAATAACGCGAATAATTAAACAACGAAAAAAACACACGTCGTGTGTGTTATGCGTTATAACATAAGAAAAAAAGTTTAAACAATTTTAATATAAACATTCTATTAACCTCTAAATTTTAATCATGTCCCAAATACATTTTGATATTAATTAAAATGGGCATGATAAAATGTTTGTAGAACATAAACTATTCGTAAATAGAACATAAATAGAGTTCAATGGGTTTTTACGTAGCTGACTATAAGTTACATGAATTATAATAAAAGAATATATTCTGTAATCTGATCGTGACCTAGACTGGATGTATTTATTCTATAAGATTCTGACATCGCGTATGCGATCGTATTTCATACAAAACTATTAACTTATTGAAACATTTGTCTATCCATAATTTTTACAAAATAAAATCTTAATTATAAGAGGACTGCTTGAAAAATATTTTATATTTCACTGTTTAGTTTGACTAAACAGTTCCTACGTATTGTTTTATGTGGAAAGCCCTAAACGATATTTGTTTTTCTGAGTGTTTTTCTACAAAATACAAATTAATTTGCTGAACAATATTCGTTGCCAAATCTTCAGAAAAAAAAACTAAAGAACTGATATGAAGTTACTAAGTTTAGTATATTTCCTTGTATTTCAGAATTTGTAATACATTAAGATCAATAATAAGGTCTTCGAAACTGTCCTCATCAATCATATGTTCTTCGTCTTCACTATGCGAACTAGAAAATTTTCCCAGTATTCTTCCCTGATAAATATCGTTTTATCAGGGAAGGATAAAACTCTGATAATTTAATTGCCCAATATGCCAGTCTCACAGTTGGGTTTAACCAGCGTAATGTATTATGGTCTCTCACAAGTGTCACTGGTTTACCAAAAATTAGAGTGTCAAAAACTGCAAACTTCAAATGGCTTGAAAGAGTTTCAAATTCGCTTACGGTGTATTTTTTTTAAACTGGGGCCTCTAATAATTTCAGGTATTAAATGCAGATTCCTATTTTCTGTCCGTTTAAAATTATTTTTCATTATAGCTTCGTATAGCGATAGCTGCAAAATTGTCGATAAACTGCCTTTAGAAATTAGAAAGTCTGAGAAAATTTTGTAAAGCCGTTATATTTTGAGGCGTTGCGAATTTGTTCACTCCTTCTATCTTGTCTTTATCTGAATGGATACTTTCAACATTTATGACAAAATCTAGTAGTTTTATTTTTTCCATTCCAAAATTACATTTACTCAGTTTTAAGTTAGGTTGGCAGCCCTAAGTCTTTCAAATATATTGCGTAAACTTTTCAAATGTTTTAGAAAATGTTACCATATCATCTAAATATACTAACATTTCTGTGCCTTTTATATATGAAACCATTTTGACCACTAAACTTTAAAATGCGTTAAATTATTTGAACATCTTATTCAATTATGATTCCTTTTGGTTTCCTTATTTGTTTAGTATCTCGTTCAGCTTGCTATGAAATTGTCACTTGAGATGTCACTTGAGATCGATAATTTGAGATGACATTGTCATACCTGCATTATAACTATAATCTACAACTTGAAAGGAAATGTTTATATCCGAAAAGTCAGACGACAACAAAAAGACAAAAAGTCTCATCCTCAAATTTATCTTGATAATAAATAAAGTTATAAATGATGTGGTGTCAGAAAAAAGTGTTTAAAACATAAGTACCGATTCGAATCAAGGTGACAACTCAAATTAATAGCAATTTAAAACGCAAAATAATGTTGATTATAAATAGATATATTGCACATAGACTACTTATCTTAGCTGAAAGATACCTTGAAATGTCTGAAGTGACGAAGCAGGACAGGAAATTCACGTGTCATCTTTTGCGTTTTCTCTAGGCATTCAGTTTATCCTCGTCCTATTTTGTTCTTATGTATTGTCCTTGCATGGCGACAGGAACAATACATAAAAGCAGTAGCGTTTTATTTTTGTTTTTCCTCTTTTATTTAATGGCCAACATTTAATTAACATGTATGTTAAGAGTTTAAATTGTATTTTCATAAATATTTAAACAGTGCAGAGATATTTTTAATGAAATAAATACAAAAAATATAATAATTATGTTTCAAAAAAGTACGCTAATTAAATCAATCAGTATAATACAAAATAAGGAAATTCAATTCAAAAATTATTTAATTTAGTAAGTTAAAGAAAATGATTTAAATAATTATGGCCGTTCATTAGTTAATAAGAATTAATGGCAAAAATATAATCACAATAAAATTTAATTGTTTGAGATCTTGAAACTAGTCAATAATTATAATAAAAAAAACTTATATTTGAACTGCGGATAGCTGCTCTTTTTAGCTGCAGAAACCAAAGTAGCTAAGTGAGTACAGGCAACTTGTAGATAATTAAATTGGAATAGAAGAGATGGGGAGCTATAGAAATTTCTAGAAGCTGCATGTGCAGCTCACGGTAGCGAGCCGTATGTAGAGGAAGCATCCCAATAAAAGTTTTTTTCAGGGACTCGGACCGTTTTTTTTCCATTCCGGTTTTCGTTCTGGTTCGATAAAGAAAAAATATATCGGTTCAATTCCAGTTTTTGGTTCAGTGAGTATTTAAATGTTAGCAAATTAATGTTAATGCACCCACGTCCTACATATCTTTTTTCATACAGGTTCTCGCTGTAACTTAAGGTGCTCACATATATAATTAAAATGTCAAAGCCGAATATTTCCTCATACTAGGGCAGCAAGCCCTTTGCAATATTTTAATAATTTTTATAATAATATAAACTTAAAAACAAAGTTCTCGCAATTTAATAAATGTTACTACATTATATACTATTCTAATAAACTTTTGAATTACATGTAGTAGCTCTAAAATGAGGATTTGTAACTTAAAAGTGCTCATTTAGTAATCCACCTGATTCAGATTGATAGGTGCATAGAGTTTTTGTATATAAATGTAGTTATGAAATACACACTAAACAAAACATTTCTGTTGAACTTTAAAATACCATTCAATAAAGAGGTTTAAATATTACGTTAAACTGAATGATAGTTACCAACTGTTTTAATGCAGCCTGTCCCACTAGTGTGTCCAAGTCCAATTGCTCCTTCATCATGTAACCACATAATAAGATAAGCGAAAATCTAGATAAAGAAACGAAATTAGAAAGAGATAAAGAGTTACATCCAGATTAAAAAACCTAGGCACATGCCTATAGTTCAGCTGATCCTTTAACTTATAAAGATTTTGCTTTGCAAAAGCACATGTAGAAAACGACCAATACTGCTACACGTGATAAAATATATCACAGAACACTCAGCTGTTTGTTTATTAAATCATAAACATTAATGCGATGTGCGAGTTTGTTACTATTATACAGTTCATTGTGCTTCATATTTATTGTTTAGTGTGTAATGTGCATTTGTAAACAAATAATATAATTCAGGTAAGTAAACAAATTCTTATTTTGAATAATATTGTTTTGAATAATGTTATGAATATTTTCTTTATTAGACTGAAATTTTATTTATCTTTGAAGAAACCTATTTTTAGTTTTCGAAAGTATACACATACTATAGGATTTTTTATTTAATTCTTCGTTGTTAGTTATAAAAGATTTGTTAAAGTTTGAGTTTTAATTTGTTAAAGTTGAGGCAAAGAGTTGAGGTGTTGAATTTTAAATAAACTAAAGTTTTGTGAGTTTTAAATAAACTATGAATGACTCTAAAAATCTTGTTGAAAGAAAAGGTGGTGTACATTGCGCGTATAAAAACTGCAAGAATCGCATTATATGAAAGAAGAAAAATCTGTAAAATTCTTTAGCTTTCCATTAGAAACATCAGTGTAAGTATTAAACATCGTGAGAAAGTATACACATAAACGAATATTTATTTTGTATTAGTTTTAACGATTACTTTTATACAGTTGTAGAAAATGGTTAGAGGCTTCAAGCAGAACCGATCTAAGTTCAAAACCATTACAAGAATTAAATTCAATATATCGAATATGCAGCAAGCATTTCGAAACTAAAATGTTCTTAAACTTGGATCGGAGTCGTTTCTAACAAGCAGCAACACCAAATTCTCATCAGGATAAAAACAACAAAATAAACTTTGTTTCTACCGAAAGTACTGCAGCCATCTCAAAAAGAATCAAAGTTTTGGAAATATTGTTGTTCCAGGTTAATATTAGATTTTATACTGATAATTTAGTTTCTAATCCAATGGTACAACATGTAGAAAATTGAGATGTAGGCCAATTATCTTATATATTAAATAAAATTAATCCATATTAAATAACATATTTATAATTTTTTTACTGCCTATTTAGAAAAACTTAAGTCAATATATTATTACATTTTATTCAGCTCCTTCAACGTCTCTAGATGCACAACACTTGCAACTTCAGACTCCGTCTTCTCTTACATCATCCTAGAAACACAAACATGTTCGAGATTATTAGAAAACACAACCAGAGAATTAAAATTTACAGATGAACCATCTAAATTAAGAGCAGAAGTAAAAGGATTGAAGCAACAATTTAATTTGATGCAGAAACCTGAAGATGAACTTAATATTCATCAATTTACAAAATTTTGCGATTAGTATTTTGATAAGAATGTTTCAACTTTTATTAAAACTCAAATTAATTTAAAAGAAAAAAGTTGCAAAGCATTCCGATATTCCGATGAATACAAACAATTTGCTTTAACTTATTTTTTCTAGTCCGAGTTTCTAGATATTTTTCTAGTCCTAAATACTATAGGTTTTTAATGAAAATGTTATCTTTGCCAACTCCAAGAACACTCCAACAGTTTACACAAAATATAAAAATCAATCCAGGAATTAACAAATTAGAAGTACAAATTTCCATATGAATTGATGAAAAAGCAATAAAATGTAATTTATTTTATAACTTTGGCAATGATGAAATAATAGGAGATGAAGATGATGGAACAAATGAAAGTTCAAAACTTACTAGTAATGTGCTAGTTATAATGACGAGGGGTTTAAACAATAGTTGGGAACAACCATTATGTTATGTTCTGTCAGGTACAACATATGAAGGAACAAAAATAAAAAATCTTCTTGTCGCATGTGTAAATGAATTGTGTAAAATTGGTTTAAAACCTATTTGCGTAATTTCAGATATGTGTTCCAATTTTATAGAAAATATTAATTCATCAAGTATTACAACTGAGAATACAAAATTAAACTTAGATAATACCGAAGTTTTTTATTATTTTGACCCCCTCACATAATTAAAGCTGTTCGGAATAACCTCATACATAATATATTTAAATGGGAAAATAAAAACACTTCATGGGGGTTCATTGTTGAGTTTTTTGAAACGGATTAGCAACTAAAAATAGACTGGCACCTAAACTTACCATTAGCCTAATAACTTGCGAAAAAATGCGTGTCAAGTTTGCTACTCATGTTTTAAGTCATACTGTTGGAGATGCACTAGAAACGTGTATAAATTTAGGAAAATATACAGAAAAAGCTCTAGGAACTGTAGAAACTATATCTAGATTCAACAATTAATTTGATATTTAGAATGCTTTGAAAACATACTCGATGGAAACATTTAAAAGTTCTTTTATAGCAGATGACTATCAAATATGTTTTTTAAATGATATGCTGGATTTTAGAAATGCATTGAGAATATATAATAAAAAAGGAACAGACGTAATCAAAAGCATCAGGTTTATGAATTGTCTAAAAATTTCAATAAACAGCTTATAAGAAATAAGCAAACATTTAAAAAACGACGAGATCAATTTTATTTATACCAGAAGATTCAATCAAGATGCTTTGGTAATCTTTTTTGGGAGTTTAAGACAACAAAGTGGAAACACGTAAACCCAACGCCTATTCAATTTATTAGGTCGTTTAGAACATTATTTTTAACACATTTTATACATACAACAACAATGAATTGCATTGAAGATTGTAATTTACTTTTAACAAAATTATCTGATTTTGGCAATAACACCAATGGCAGCAACGACAATACGCAATATGGAACTTTAATAGCTTCCACGGAATTTCCATGATAATTTTGAACAATATATATGTAAAGGAGAGTTGATATAATCTTTATCTGAAAGAAGTTGAAGCATTTAAACATACATGTGTATATTTTAATTTAGAATATTTAATTAAATTATATATATACGTTTACGAATATTCTATTCTTTAAAATACACTAATGAAAAATACAAGCACTCCAAACGAAAAAACCGAAAAGAAATGATTTTAATGAATTTATGAATTTTTGCAAAACTATTTTCCAAGTAGCCCATAGTCTTCCACATAGTAAAAACACATAGTTTTCCATTTAGTATTTAGTTTTCCTGCATATGCATAGAACAAATATTATATGAAATATTTATGTTAGTTGTTTTACTTCAAAAAAATCATAAAAATCAAAAACTTGTTTGTAGAACAGTATTTGAAATCTTTTAAATGTAAAAATACATATTAAAAAAGTATTTGGGTATTTAAATTTGTTGTATTATTTGATCATTGTTTATTAAATTTACGAATAGTTTAAAATTTTAAGAATTATAACTTAAATTTAAAGTTGAAACTCATTTAAATTTTATTAGTTAATAAATATTTTTTTGTAGTTATTAAAAAGAAATTTTCTAACAAATTTTCATATTATTTTATATTCCTCATATTGTAAACTTTTAAATCAACCTGAAGTGCAAGACTCTTGTCAAAGAATATATTCTTGTCCCGTTTTAATTATTGTGAATCTATAACTTGTCCTTTAACTTTTCTACTGTTATACATTTTTAACAAAAATACTTATGTACATATATGGCAGTCATATTAACTAAACTCTCGTACTTATACAAGCAAATTGTATTATAGATTTTACACTGTAATATAACAGTTACAGCATCATTTTATCTATTTTATGCATTTCATGTTTTATTGTATAATCTTAAACAAAAATAAACATTGTATGTAAAGTATATTTAAGAATTATTAATACAACAAATTTCTGATAACTGTTTTATTTTTAAATACATTGGCAACTCTGTCTGTACCAGTAAAAAATCCAGGTATTTAAAAGATCTTCTTCTTCTTCGTCCAACGTCGTGTCCGACGTGTGGTGACTCTATGAAGGATGTTTCAGTAGTGCAGGGCGGTCTTCCAGCCCTTGGATAATTCTTTGGACCGTTGTTTTCCATGCCCGTCGATCAATTGCCTGACGTGTAGCTCCGTTGATACTCGTTTCTGTTAGTTTTGAGATTACATCTGTCCACCGGG
>WYDF02274545.1:0-17721 GCA_009867245.2 Adranes taylori | reverse complement strand
TTCGGAATGGAAGGAGAAAGGGGAGGCCTACATCCAGCAGTGGATATTCAATGGCTGAATAAGAAGAAGAAGAAGAATATTCTTCGTTAAAATCCATTTGATAGATGTAAGATGAAATTTTTATTTTCTGTTCTTGTAGGGGTAAATACGTGGGTCGTTTTGAGCAAAAATTAAAATAACAGTATTTCAGAAGCCAATTAAATTAGGAAGTTGCAATTTCGCAGAAATATTCTTGCAACTGCAGAGTACATCAACTTATACACCGTTCAACGGATTGGCATTAAAATTGATACACATAGCCGCGCCGCCCGTCTGACAAGTGCGGCCGCAGGCTGAGGCAATACGGACAGTAAAGCTGTTCGCGCCATAGGCGCGACCCCAGGCTGCGCTAACGCGGACAGCCGAACTGTCCTCGCCCTATGCGTGGCAACAGATCGCGGCCTTGCGGACATCCTAGCTGTCCGCACCACAAGCTGCGACGGGACATGGTTAAACATAAATAAATAGGATTGAGAAACACCAGTATACGATATACAAAGAAGTAATAATTCGAGGTGATTAAAAGAGTTATCGACTTAAGTTTCCGCAGAATTAAATGATGTTTAACTTTTTATTGACAACGTTGTTATTATTCATAAACTGTTTCCACAATCTATGTGCCTAAAACTTTCTTACTAATCAATAGTTTTTCATATAATTTTGGGTCTTTCTTTTTATCCTAATTATATGAATCCACTGATGTAGTAGAATTTTAAAAAAATACTATAAAAATTAACTCATTTTTGTGACAAAACACATCATCATAGTATGCCTAGAACAGTAAATAAATTGTATGATAGCCCAGGTGTTTCCATTTTAAATGAAGCCCACTATATGTACGTACTAAACAGTGATATATCCACAATATACCTCCAAAACCGCGTTTTGTATTTGGAAAAACTAGAGTCTGTGACTTTAATATTTTTGATGAAATCTAACGTCCATACGCCTTCATGTACTTTGTTATAACTGTCAGGATTCAAATTTTAATTTCAGTAATACAAAATATGTATGATCAAAAAAATTAAGGATTATTGTTCGGACAAGTTTTCATTTGTCCTGTACAATTTTAGGTTTTCGAGATACGAAATTTTGTAGGTATACTGTCGATATAAAAGATGAAAAAGAAATAAGCCTCTTAGAAATGTATTACTTTATTTTCAATAAAAAAATTATCTAAACCGTTGATTACTCCGACTAACTCCTGGTTTTTGATTACTTCGTCCTCCTCGAGTACTCGTTCTACTACGACTCGCTTTAACGCCATATGTCCTACTTTGAGTCGGTGTTATTTTACCAACGCTTAGATAACTCATTGTGGTCCTTTCACAAGGAGATTTAGATCCAAAAGAAGATGGTACAATTATTGTATCTTGATCCCTACGTGTACCTGGATCTGTTTGCCAAGTAGTTGGCATTGTTGTAAGTGAAGACTGTACAGCTATTGATTTTGATTCGTTCGTTTGCAGCCGCTGCTGTGGAAAGTAAATTGTTTGCAATGGAGGCTGCGAAATGTTTGAGAAATTTTTAAAATCACACTGATATTGATCCATAGTACTATAAGGTTGATTCTGGTTTGAGTTGAAATTGTATTCCCTTGATTGTGGGCCGCTTGAAATATCAGGATAGTCCCCAAATGTGACAATTGTTTGCTGTCGTTCACCACTAACACAACAAGTCTTCTGAGCAGTACCAGGGGTTTTATATATATTACCTTCAAAACTTTTGTCAGCTAGCTGAGAGTATCCATATTCATTTCCTCTCGTATCCGATTTTGCTATTGCGCTAATATTATCGAAAGAAGAATCATTGACGCGCGAAATTCCTGTAGACTTGTATCCATAAGAACTAGGACTTTCAAATGAGGATTGCAAACTGGAATATGGTTGTGAACCATAATTTGGTCGACTGTCAGACTTATATTTAAAAATCAAACTAGAAGAACTTTCTGCCATAGTGATGGCATCTTTTTTATGAGTATTTAAATTATAAGTTATTTCTTTCGGACAAAACGTAATTCTTTCATCAAATGTATTAAGCATTGGTTTGGAAGATTCATAATCTTTTGTTATTGAACAGTCACAAGTTTGGGATATATTAGATCTTTCCATAACGTTACTAGGTTGTGTTTGATAAGATAGTACTTTTTCCTGAGGAGTTATACAAAAATGAGTTGTGGCGGTTGAACTGAGTGGATTGGTCTTTTGTTTACTATCTATCGTTGATTCAAAGTTCGATTTTCCTGAAGACGATACGGGATCGGTAATAGCAACTTGCTTTTTTATTGGAGTTGAAGTTAAAGGTGGTGTAAATGAAAATTCTTGATATGTAACATTTTTTTCAGAAAATTTGCTTTTTGGTGTTTCGTAAATTGAAGTAGTTTGTGTTTGAGCTTTTGGGGTAGCGTAAACTGATTTATCTGCAGGATAATATTGTGGTGTTTCATAAATTGAAGATTTTGGAGTTGAAGTAATATCAGGTTTAAATGGGCTTTCTTGATACGTAACATTCTTTTCCGATAGTTTACTTTTGGGTGTTTCGTAAATTGAAGGATTTTGTGTTTGAGTTTTTGGGGTTCCATAAACTGATTTATTTACAGAATAGTATTGTGGTGTTTCATAAATTGAAGAACTTGGAGGTTTAAATGAACCTTCTTGGTATGTAACATTTTTTTCTGGTGGTTTGCTTTTTGGTGTTTCATAAACTAAACTATTTTGTATTTGACTTTTTGGGGTGCCATAAACTGATGTATCTACAGAATAGTATTGTGGTGTTTCATAAATTGACGAACTTGCAGGCTTAAATGAACCTTCTTGGTACATAACATTCTTTTCTGGTGGTTTGCTTCTTGGTGTTTCATAAACTAAAGAATTTTGTATTTGACTTCTTGGGGTTGCATACACTGATGTATCTGCAGGATTGTACCGCGGAGTTTCATAAATGGAAGAATTTGGTGCCTGACTCGCTGGAGTTCCATAAAATGTTGTGTTACTGGGATAAGTCCGTGGTGTTTCGTATGCTGACGTAGCATAAAATTGAGGTCCACTTGATACTGTTTGATAATTGATTGTTTTCTCTTTTCTAGGTGTTTCGGTATATGATTTATTTCGAAAGTTTGGTGTTTCATAGACCGGCGTCGAAGCTAATTCTTGTTCAGTCGGCACTCGCTTAGTATCGTACACGAAAGGATCACGTTGATTTCGAGAAGCATATACTGAATCAGCTCTGCCTTGAGAATAAGAAATTCCCATTGCTTCAAGTTGAATTTTTACTTTATCTTCAATCGATATTTCTTTTACTCCCGGTGTTTGTTGGTAAGAAATGTTGCTTCTTGGCACGCCCGTTGTATCCATCGGTCTTTGCGTGTAGTCGGAATATCGTTGTACATTTTTTGGTTGACCAGGGGTTTTTGGAGGCAGCGATTGATTTTCATTTAAATTCTGTGCAGTAACTCTGACGCATCTAGATGGAGCATCGCAGGTGCAACTTAATACATTATTACCTGGTGGTTGACAAGCAGTTTTAGAAGATGTTATTGTTACTGCAGCGCTGGGAGAATTTGGAGGATATACAAATTCAATAGTGTGCAGTTCGTTAGCGCCATCCCTTTTTATAACATTTCTTGTTATCTGTCATAAAAAAAATTACAATACATTATAACATGCACCTAATAAGGAAAATTATATAAGATTCTAGTTTACACATAAGGTATGCAATATATAGCTTCAGAGTTAAACGGAAACTGATGTTATTTAAATGGTTCATCTAGTGGAACATCTTGGACTTACAATTTGCCTCACATTATACTATAAAGCCTGAGTAAAATCAAAACGTGAAGTTATTTCAAGCAGAAACATAACCATGAAATGAGGTTTGAATATTTTAAAACTACTACTAATATCATAAATAAAAATTAACGGGTCTCCGTATATTAAACATGTTTCAGAAAATCCTGAAATGAAACTCCTGAGAATGAGACATATCCTGATAAAAGTCTGTATGTTTCGTAAACCGAGAATAGATATGGTGGATTTTATTCATTAACTTACAATTCTAGTCGTTCAACACTTAGCTGGCTCAACTAGTAGACAAGAGGGATTTGTAGCTATCCCGGAAGAAATTCAAATATGATGTGATGTAACGAAAATATAAATATTAATTTAGGCAAATTTTCTAATACTCTCAACATGCGTGCTTTAACAGTTTCGTGCTTTAACTCTTAACTAGCCACGGTACTACAAACCACGAAGGCATGTACAGGTTTGTTCAATCTTCAAATTTTTGTTCCCTTTGGCACTACAAACCACGAAGGCATGTACAGGTTTGTTCAATATACAATTGTTTGTTCCCTTTGGCTTCAGCTTGATATTTTTTGTATCACTAAGTAGTCGATTTTGTTTAGAATTTTGTTCAAAACTAAGGCAACCATTTTTTGTATAAATTATTGTATTGCCTTTCGGAATATGTGCCTTAAAACTTTATACACTTTTACATGCGTTAGGAACAATCCTCAAAACGTATTATCTAATCTAATGATATAATCTCAAAAATATGGTTGTCAAAGCCTTAACATTTTAATATCGGATTTTCTAGTTTTTCGATTATATTTTCTAAGAATTTCTTTACTCCAAATGATATATAGGAGTAAAGTTGTGGAAAAATTATGCGTAATTCACTGGGGATAGGTCTTTTTTACACCTAAATATTCGTATAAAACTTAATTTCCTGGAGTCTTCGATAAGCCTTGTTCTGTTGCCTAGATCTGGAGTATGTCATATGCCAACCGGCTTTTTTACTATTGCGCACCATAACATTAATAAACGAAAACCTGTACATAAAATATCTTACTAAAACCAAAGTATTCCAAAGTAAACCAAAGTTTTAATATCAAATTTTATAGAAATATTTACAGCGCATCTCTAACTTCTAGGATTTACATGTCGGTCGATTTTTTGCTCATTTGGTTATTCCCAAAAAGCAATAACCTTATCGAAATAATCTTTCGGTCATTGTTACTTTGAGTTCATATCTTTTCATCCACCAATGAACTAATTACAGTTTTTTTAGCAGTTTGATTGAATATTAATGCAGCCTAATATAGAAAGTTTGTATCATTTCTATCATACTAACTCTCGAAATTACAACTCTCACTAACTCACTATTTTCGGCACAGTGAGGGTTTGCATATCAAAAACAGGCCAGATGAGTTGAGATCATACTTACAATCTAATCATTATATTTCAAGTGGCAAATCAAGCACTAAATAATCTTTGACTTGCTTGTGCCATGGATTCTCGAAAACATGATAAGGTGAACCAGTTTTGATAGAAATATTAACTGTACTTATTAGAAAAATATGTTACTATGTTCATGTTACCTTAGTGAAACTGGGTTTATTAAGATCTTGACTCTTGTTTTCATAGTTTTTCTTATACACAGTATATACACATGGACATTGGTTTGTAGCTGCAGTTTCCTCTGGTAACTTTTCTGATTTTGACGTAAATTGTGTAGAAAACAATAAAGATTTCTGTTGAATACCGGGTGATTCTTTTGCCCGTTGAGAACCATCAATAGCAGGACATGGTATTAAATGTCCCGAAGACGTTACAAGATTTTGATAAGGTTGATAAGTTTGTTCTTGACTAAAAGTAACATTGGTTCCTTTTGGCGTTGAGGTACTTATTGGAGCCGCTGTTAGAAAAACATTCAGACTATTTATTATAACTGCATAATTTTGTAACTTAAAACTGTTCAATGACAACTAATCATATCTTCCTCATAGACATTGAAATTTTAAACACTTCAATTATATCTCGGAAATTATTTCTCATAAGGGATCCAATAAAACATTTGAAAGTTTTTAAGTTCATTTAAAACACTCAAAAATTAAACATTGAATATGTTTCTTTTGATAAAAATTTTGGGGTCCCCACTTTTTCAAAACCTGTTTTTATGCCACAAGAATCTTTAATTGTTCGGTATTTAGTTTGTTAGCAATTAAATCATTAAGTAGTACAGCAATTGGAGCAGTTGCTCTTTGAATGATCGAAAAACAAAACATAGCACACCAGCGTAATATCAGTAGTAACCCAATCCATTTTGTCGACAAGGTGTAACAAAGTTGTTACGAGACATAAGATTAAATCAATAGAATAATATAATCCTTCCTAATACATAAATAATACTTGTCAAATTCGTGCATGGGAAAAGATTAAATAAATTATGGAAAAGTACTGCACTGATATAGAACCAGTTACTAAATAGGATGCATGTATTAGATGTAAAGAAACTAGTCTCCTACCGCTGCTAATAAAACTGCTAATATTGTCTATTATGAATTAAACACATTGCTTCTCGCGTATGAGAGTAGGAAGATTTGGTCGCCTAACTAATTGCATGGATCAGAGAGAGATAGTTGACAATTGGTTCTCCTTGCAGCAAGTTGAGTAGTTGGCAATGCAATTCCCGTTTAACTGTGCATGACTTATGCATGCTGCGTGTGCGTAAATGTGTGGATAGATATATTTGATCCGCCGCTTGCTATTATAATATACTGGCTGGCGCCGTTATCTATGTATAGCTGCTATATGCTAATTGTCGCTACTGCTGTGTTCACCATTGATTTCCATTGTAAGCGTGAGAAAGCCGCTAAGAGAATATTTGAATGGACTTGTGTGTTATGTAGGCACAGATGGTAGTGATAAGACCGAGATTTGCATGGGATTGTGTGGATGGACCGTATCACGGAAATCAAATTTCCTTTGACTTACCACATAGACAGTTCCTTGCGAACTCAAAGGCAGACCGTCCACCAGCAGCAGCCAGCAGCAGAGCGACGAGCCAAGGCAGCGAAGCCAGGTTTACTTTTCTGGTTACTCTTTTACCTCAACCTATTTCCTGTACACTAAATTGCATACTACTAGCAAAACTAGTGGTATTCACTTCGCATACAGTAATGTCAGTTCTTAATGCGACGCTACATGCCTATAGTATATACCTTTTCCTCCTACCTAACTAGAGTGTATACTACTAGCAAAACTAATAGTAGTCACGTGGCATACAGTCATATCAGTTCTTAATGCGGCGTTACGTGACCATAGTAATTTCCTAGAATACCTTCCTGTCTGGTTATTCATATTGTGTGCTTGAACTTAACTCCCGTTTTTTTCCGTGTAGTATTAATTGCTGATACGCGCTTTTTTACTTTCGGAATTTTATTTCATTATTATATCACCGCACTCCTTTACATGCACCGCGATCTTGAACACCTGGGCAACTCAGAAGACTAAAATGCGCAACGCAGAAGAGTAGAGAGTACCCAAAACCCTCGGCAAACGACTGAGGACTGGAAGTACAACAACGTCAGTTCTTCGTGTCACGCCATTTGTGACAATAGCTAAGACTCCTCATTAGCAGCGTCGAGTGTGGGAGTTCCGTTAGCATATTAGTACGTCACAAAGGTTATGAACAGGATATGTGTTATTACTTAGTAGGTGCTCAGATGTACAGTGTTCCCAATAGCAAGCAACTGACAATGGGTACATGCAGCATTAGAGCAGCATATTACCCCGATGCGATCTTTTGAATCTTTAAACCTCAATGGCGAGTCTACCATCTCTGTTGTCAGAGTTATTTTTACTACATATTTCCAAGACAAAGGAGTTCCCTTATTACTGCACTTGATCAGAGGGTAAATGTTCATCACTTTGCAAATTGATCCACTGTAATCGAACATTGAATATTCGAGATGTTTCACTACATTCCACACAAAGCTGTTAGCCACGCCGCGACTTAAAATGATACAGTCATTCTTTTAGATATTCACATTTTACTTACAGTTTCAGGTCTTCATAAAAAGATTCGGTTTTTCTTTAATAAATTAGTACAAATTTTCAGTTAGGTACATGAAAAATAAATTAAGTAATGAAAACTAAATACCGAAGAAACGTTTACCAGTACCGTACCAAACTTTTTACCTCCGTCATTGACTTCCTTTTAAACATTTGGGTTTTAAGCCTCTGTGGTAAATTTGTTTTTAGAATAAGAAGGAATGAGCAAAAATGTCTAGTAGGTTAAATTTCAGACGATGCATGCACTCTACACAAATAAAAACTTATGCAGACACTTTTGAAACGCCCGATCTTTTGATGAAAATTAAACAAATAACTCGCAAATTTACTCCTGAAGTATGGGTTGTTCTAGACTCAAATAACGAATTTAGAACAGATCTGAATGTGGTGTTGAAAACGTGGAGGAAATATTGTGAACAGCTGTTCTCAGATAATAATTTTAATATCAGAGACACTCCTCTCCGAAATGACGAGCTAGAATTTGATCTCCTAGTGCTGGAAGTCGACACAGCCATCAGGAAACTCAGCCACTTCAAATCCCCTGATATAAATGCAATTGTTGCCAAATATATTCATAATAGAGGATAGTCTTAAGTAAAAATAATCCACCAAATTTATTTCGACAACAGGAATCTGGCAAGAAAACTGGGTCACTTCAATGGTGATTCCACTCCATAATAGAGTCCAAAACAAGAAACTACGACTCATCGCCTACCTACGACTCACCTACCTACGAATTACCTACGACTCATCACTCTCATATCACATGCAAGTTAAGTATATTTGCACATACTAAGAAATAGACTAGAACACTATCTATTATGGCAAGTCACACCTGAACAATCAGGCTTTTAAAAGGGCTCCTAATTGACAACTAATTGAAAAGGCACCGGAATAGCACGTACCTTGATATCTCTATTTTATTGATTATAAGAAACCTTTAGACAATGTTCAATAGTGCAGATTGTGGGAAATTTTATTGGAGGTGGGAGTACCAAAACACATGGTACACATACTACAAACTTAGATACCAACAACCAAGTCATCTTAAAAATAGAAACTAATCTCTCCCATAAGTGTACTGTTGGAAAAGGAATGAGACAGGGGTGTGCTTTATGAGAGAGGGGTGTGCGCTAAAAAGATTAATAAACAATTTAGAAATCGTTATTGACAGGTGTGGGCTTAAAATCAATGCCAACAAAACTAAACTTATGATTGTAGATCGAATTCATAATAACCACCCGGATACAAAGATAGTTCATGGCCGCCAGGTCGTGCACCAATTTTTTTATTTAGGTTAATTAATAACTAACATGGGTAACTGCGAGCCGCAAACATGACGAAGACAGTCTAAGTGTAATATGACGTGACTGTGAAATAAACCATATCCCTTAAATCATGCATTACTAAAATGGGAACAAAATATTAATTGCAAGATTTCAGTGTTGTAGTGAGGAGAATGGAAATAGATCCTGAATGAATGAACAAGCAAGGATGCGCAGAATATGTGCAAAAGAAGAGGAAAGATGAGAGCATTGAATGAAAGAGTGTGAAGGAAGAGAATGGAATGAAAAGTAATTGGAGGAGTTGTTGAAGGAGAGGCTTGGGACAGGATGGAATAGGGGCAGGAATAATGAAAATAATTTGAGCAGAAGTAAAAAAAGAAAGATAGTGGGTAGCGTAGATTGGATGATGTAATTTGAATGTAGGAGGAATGGAGGATGGAATTAGAATGTAGGAGGAATGTTGAGATAAGAATGGGATAGAATTAGGAAAATGGTGAGATAAAGCGACGTAACATAAAGGGAAAAGGAACAGAAAAACGGGAGGAAAGAGAGAAAAAAATAGGGGTTACAAAGGGTGGGTATTGTAAGAGGGAGGAGAGTGAGTATTGTAGGAGGGAGGAATGTGGCGAGGATTGACGTTGGCGTAAGGGACAGGGATTTATATAAAATGGGAAATGTAAGAGTAGGTGTTAAGAGATGAGCTTCCTTATCGGCTATATGGAATTCTATTATGGGAAGGGCTAATTATATTGTAATAATTTAGAAGTGAATTGAATGTATTTGTTTTTAGAAATGTAATTTCTGTTATTATAAGATCTGTATGTCAATAAAGGTCTAGCTTACTAAAATCAATCTTTTGAGAGCTCTTGTGTTTTCTGTTGTGGAGCTTAGAACTGGCCATCGACGATGGCTGACGCTTTCGGAATATGGTGGTGGAGCAGAGTGTTACAAGTTCCATGGATAACCCAACAAACTAATAGTTCTGTCTTAGAAGAAATACAATGATGTTACAGACTGTACAGAACTGTCTGTAAATGAATATTCACGTTTTTCGGCCACGTAACAAGAAGTGGCAATATGGAGAAGTTGGTAATACAAAGCAAATTACAGGGACAAAGACGACATGGTTGATCTTCGACCCGTTGGATTACTTTGATTCAAACCCTGCTAAATACCAACTTAGAAGTAGCTCCTCGTATGACCGAAATTGGAGAACGTTGGAGATGAATAGCAGATGCAGTCATACGATCTATTAAAGATAAATCACAACCACTACACGTCGGTCACGTGGTTGGACAATGATTACAATGAGATGCAAGCAAACCACAATGTTAATTCTGAAATAAAACGCCATCAAAACATTCATATTGTCTACAGAAAATAGTGACGTGCCAAAACAGTAAGAGTAAATTAGAAAATATTTCAGTGAGAAATTTAAATGGCCGGATATCTTAATATGAATAGCATTTATGTTCCACTGACAACACTGACATTAGCTTTTATCTACAATAGTGTGAACTTGCGAATTTCATAAGTATAATATTTGCTGCTGGAATTTTTCTGGAATCTTGTATTGTTACGCAATATCAATCTTAGCATATTAAATTTAGATGATTATAAAGAATATTTATTAGATGTTATATGGTATTCTTAATGAACCGATGAACTGGGACCTCTCAGTTTGCTACTACTCACACTCTGAAAAATGAAGGTCTCTAATTTTATATAGGTTCTCAAAGTTTTATTTTCCCAGGATTATCGTACACGCCAGTGTGGCGAAGGCGTTCCTGTCCCATCCAAATATGTATATTAAGTGTATATACGGTAAAAAGCTGTAGGTCTACTAATTTTTGGCCGCAAATCAGAATGAAAAATGGCGTATACTTCATCATATGTATGTAGAACGTAATTTTACAAAAACCAGTTCAACTCCATGCCATGTCATTTCTTTTATAAAATATCATAAATTAATCATTATGTCTACACCTGCAACTTATAAATCAACCTTGATAAGATGTAAATAAGACATAGTTTACTATTAACTAGAAGCAATATAACGGTGATCAAAAACTTAATTTGCGTGACCAACAGAACTTTGTAAAACATCTTGGGTAAAATTCATTCCAGCTAGAAATGATCCAGGCTATAGATTTCAGGCTATAGATTTCTATCTCTAGTCATTCACTTCCTTTCTAAGCTACCACATTAGCTACCACAGCTACTACTAGCTACCATTAGCTACATTAGCTACCACGGATTAGCTACCACAAATTAATCATTAGGAACTGCAACTTATGAAGTAATGTCAGTACTAATTTCGGTAACAGTTCTAAAACATTGTTTAAATGTGTTATTACCTTGGCCAGGAAGACTTAGCAAAACGTCTTGTGTAAAGTTGTTTCTAGACAGAACTGTTGGCTGTAGGCTTCTATCTTCAGTTCTATCAAATTGGCTATCATTGAAACTACAATCTTTATGGTCTTCAGGGCAACCGCAACTTATATCTAAAGATATCAAAATTAATTTATATTGGTATCGTATTAACATTCTCTATGTAAATTAATTCAATAAATTAATTAGCATATTAATATTTCTCAAGAATAATTTAAACAGACCAATTAAGCTTAATCCTAAATACGTAATTCAATATACGAAATGAAAATTTCGATCAATATCCCTTAAGACCCAAAAAGTAAGATGCGTGGCAGCAAGTATTGAACATTCGCATTCAATACTTAATTTACGCGACAGAAATGCCTGAAACGATCTTGTACGCGAAAACAGCGTACCAGCTCACATACATATCAACAGCGAGAAGCATTCGCGAGCGGAGATAATCACCCATACATTCGTACGAAAAAGCCTTATTTCCAAATATTGGGGTCTCCCACCAACATCGTGTATTTCAAAGCCAATGCATATGTCGTTATTATTTCATCAAGGCAACGAGCTTGCTCTCTTACACAGATCATGATCTAATATCTCGTAGTCGTATTTTAAGTACAAAAATAGGTCAAACAGTAGGATAAATTGTCTATCCACAGTGGGCATTGTTTTAGCAAACATGTACTAAAGAATTCTCTTGAATCTTATTTTAAATCCAACAAAGTCAGTAGTAAATTTTTATAACATTAGGTCAAGTATATATATAGACTACTTTCACTAATTTTCTGCTGAATGTTTCGTTCTCTCGTCACTCACTTCTTATTTCATTCACACACAACTATATTTCATAACCTTCCTTGATAAATCTTTGTTAATGGGAAAGCGAGATCAATGTCAGAGGAAGAGTTTAATCAACCACCTAGTATACCGAGACAACGAGGATGGTAGAGATACAACTCCTCAAGCACGTGAAAAGCTTCACCGATGCTTTTGGCGATAGCAAGTAAAGCGTTTCTGCGCAGTAAAATTCATTTTCTTCGTCACAAAATTACGTCGTACTCTCAATAATTTATTTCACACCATATCATATCTTCGTCAAGCTGACTGGCTGATTCAAACTACAATATCGTTGTTAATCATTCTCCATTCAACCATTTAATTCTATCAACGTCCTGGAATAGTAAAAGAGATGCCGAAATACAATCATAAGAACACATTAGTATCATGAATCAAATATATTTAGCTAGCTATTTTTATTGCTACCTTTCTAATGGAATATGGAATCATCCTACCAATTATTGCATAATAAAATAGAAGCTACAGATTGTCAGTAAATTAAAATCGCTTTTCG
Organism: Adranes taylori; assembly: GCA_009867245.2. Lineage (NCBI taxonomy): Eukaryota > Metazoa > Arthropoda > Insecta > Coleoptera > Staphylinidae > Adranes > Adranes taylori. The sequence continues at coordinate 4,807 of WYDF02274545.1, read as the reverse complement.
GGTTATACAGATGAAGTTTTAAATACTAGATGAAGTTATAATAAACCAAATTATTCAATCTTGTTTATAAGAATTTATGTACTTTATTATAATATCAGAGAATTCTAACCCAACACTGTATAATCTAATGTAACGAGCATTTTTATGATAAAAATAAACAGAATAAAAAATAAAAGCAGTATAGTGGTCGTAAGATCACATCGATCCTGCTTTGCTACGATAAATTTTGCAACAATATATAATAAAAGATAACTTTGTAAGACCAATATATTGAAACCTGTTTTTCTGGAATTAACACATTTATGGAGGAAGGCCATAATTTATTAATTCATAGAATAAGAAATGTAGGACAAAAGGTATTACTACTAGAAATGTTTACTAAAACATAATTTCTAAATAAGTAAAATAATTACTAGAAAAGTTTATAATGCACTTGATTTCTGGGAACTTTTCTTCAGTAGTAATATGAAATATAAATATGACTTGTGGTATTCTCGCCTTAGGAGAATATTTCATGTTAAATTTAGAGGTTTAAAAATGAATAGTTAAATGAGAATTTTACTTAAATAACACTTATTACTTAAATATGGAATTAAATAACACTTAATTCTATTTTTATTTACAATTTGTACATGACAAAGCTATAATCTAAACTTAAATTATTTAGATAAAATGTAATGAAATAAAATAGTGAATATCTAACCCAATATTATATGTCGAATCCCGTAATATAATGCACGACCAAATATTAGGGTCGTTGACGATTTACAATATTGGCATTAACTCTAATCAGTGCTTTTATTTCTGTTAGTATATCGAACTATATCGTTGTCTGCATATTATCAATACATTTTTAAACAGATTGCCTTGAATAAACACGTATTGTCTATATATTTGATACAATTAAATTATCAATATAAGAATCATACAAAGAAAATACGTAAATGTTAATTATCAATTTTAATAGGAAATTAATCCCATAATTCCACTACAGATTAACTGTAGCAGAAGTGAACTGTATAATGTTCTCGGGGGATATTTTTTATTCGTATGGATATTTCGTTAATTAGTAAAATTGGTTATTCAATTTAAAAATTTCTTTAAAATTTTCATAATTTAAATTTCATTAAAGTATTTTATTTTTATTGGAAAATTAACAAAATCATTTATTATAATTTCTTCAAAGTTATTACCTGATGATTGTTGTTGTATTTTAAGTTAACCTCTTTTTTTTACTAATTGCCCACGTATTTCACTCTAAAACCATCACTTTTCCGCCCCACTTCCTATTTGTCGTTATCGTCACACACCTCACTTCTTCTACAGAAAAAATCGACTTTTAAAACTCTCAAAATTATATTTGTCCCGGAGCACTACTTTTTCTGCTGTTCTACTCATAGGATAACCGAGTTATCGTCCGGTAACCCTATGTTTGTTGACATATTTGTTTCAACTAGAGTTTTAAAAGATAAACAAAACGTAGCTACGTTAACAGACATACGTATTTGTAATAAACAAATCAATAATTCGCACCGATTATGTATATTTTTAGTCAATATAGATCAAATAGCTTGCTACATATTCAAAACATATTTCATTGAACCTCAAATTTAGTATGAGATTTTCTTTTAATGTCTAATTTAAACATTCTTATTCTTTGTTGCAAACCGTATTTTTATCATTTTTCAGCTTTATCATGCTTGTTTTAAATTTATTCTCTATATATTGTTAATTAATTTTAAGAATAAACGAGTTAAGTTTAGCATTATTATTAAGTACCACGAGCCTTACTTTTTACCTAATTTTAATCTCCATGTGTTACTGCAGTATTCTAAGTAGATGCTGTATATAAATTTAATTACTTTTTATTAAATTAAATATTCAAAATAATTAAGATCGTATTGGTGAATTAAACCAGCCCTAATTTCAGGTTAAGGTTTCAATTAATTATTCAAGTCAATTTCTTGTTTAATTCAATTCAATTACTTATTCTAACATTCGTCCAATCTGCCACAATTGCGGTAGATTTTTAGATTTATTCTCCCAGTTGTTCAATTTCTAAATACTACTATTAGTCCATGCAAAATTATACACTGTGCTGAATTTTATTAACGCGAGTTTATTGTGTTAATGTTAACTAACAATAATTACAAATAACAATTTGTACGATAAAAATATACTTCAATTAAATATAACTGATTGATGAATTATCTTTGCTAAATAATATTCAGATTTCGAAGGCGGCGAAAGGTCGGGAACTAAGGTTTGTCTCTCGTAGACAAAACTGAAGCAACATGTTATAGTCCCGAGCGAATTACCATTTTAGTGTTGCTAATTTAAATAAGAATAATAAACAAACGCGCAGGTGTAGTTATAACCTTATTCAACTGGCAAACAGTCAATTTAACATTTTAGCTAAGTGCAGCGAGCAGGTGGTTCGATGTTTTATGGTTCTTCCTTAAAGATACGGTTATATTTTCGTATCTTGTGTTTCTATTCCCAAAGCACATTCGGAATTGAGGCACCAATAAACCAACCTTTTATGATAAATATTTTGTCACTAGCCAAATGTTTGTTTGAAAATCGATAAGTGACTATTTTAAATTACGCGTTATTTTTTAAACCTAATTGCTTAAAACATCTTAAAACTAATAGCTTAATTATTTTGTGCAGTAACAATAATTAATTTAGCATTAAGTCGTCTTCGAACAATTATATTTATCATGAAGCAATAGCCATAATGATGCGTAGTTGCAATACGTAGTCTAATGATTCATTTAATTATTTTTGTAAGGACTGATCGAAAAATAAATTCACAATTAGACACAAAATAAATTACCATACTAAAAAATAAATCAAAATTACCTTGAATTTTCAAAAACAAAAAAAAATGTATTTAAAAATTTCGGAGAATTTTGATAATAACTTGCCGGCACCTCCACCAACTTGTCACGAGCCATTTTAAGGAGTAGCGACGTGAGGGTATTTACTCAGATGAACGAGGGGTACCAATACTTATCGGGGGTTAAATTAAAGAAAGTATTTTAATTTCATAAAATATAATTTATATAAAAAATAACGATTTGACATATTGTACCAAATTAGCGTTTGTTAATTATTAATTAAAATTAGTTCCAACCACTTAAAATGAATTAATCCTTTTGATCAGCCCTTGCACAAATAATTAAATGAATCATTAGAAAAATCTTACTTGCGTGTATCACAATGCCATAATTTACTGAAGTAATTAATTTTAATTGGACTTTTAAGAATCACTAACTTTATGAGTACCTATTTTAGAATAATCTTTATAGATTCCCAAAATATTCCTTTACAACCTAGGGACGAAACTGGGTCCCCAGACGGGATGCAAAATAGTACGGCCATGAACTTGTCCGTTTCAGAATGGAATGCAGCCGCTTCCTGTTGAAAGCTTGTTGTCGGATTCTAAGAATTAATACGTTTTTTCGAATGTAATAGAACTATACTGCAGTTTGAATTTAATAAAATATAATTTATAGATTAAGCTAACCAGCTTGAAATCAGAGTATATTTAATCTCACTCTTTATATTTTAGGTACGTGGCATTATATCGAATGTTGTAGACTTTAGAGTTGGAATTCTATAGAGTAGAAATTTATAGAGTTGCAACTCTATGTGGAGTATACAACAAAGTCATTAAAGAAGTCGCAAGTCAAACTTAAGAACTCTTTTGGTTGATTATTACGTAGTTAATAACGACGATTGACTGATGATTTTATAATGTATTCAAGCAAGTTGTCTCTTATAAATATCCTTCTGTAATACCTTGAAGATCTTAAACAATTTTGTAACGATAAGAATTATTCGACGTATTAAATCATTGTGATTCTATTGTAGAGATGTAAATAGTTTAATTATTGAAGGGAATAATGTTTCCCTTCAATAATTAATTGAATGGGAATTATTGAATGGGAATAGTGTTTAAATGATTAGAATTCAGTAAGTCAAGCAATTCTAGCGAAGATTCTATTGAATTAGTATTCTAAGCATTCGTTCCTTCATTTAATTTATTCTAAAAGAAATAAATCCCTTTTTAATAAAATATGATAGATTCGGCAAAGAACTGAACACAAGTGGCCCAACTTCTCGGGTTTGCTCGTATAACGAGTCCTGCCGATGCTGCAAGCAGTAGCTGAAAAAATTATGTTATTTTCTTTGCGAATTAGAAGATTAGAAGAGAGCTTTCGAATAGACTTTTAATTAGTTGAAAAGAGATACACTTAACTTGCTGTGGAGCGCAAAGCCCTACTAGAAAGGGAACATTTTTTTAAAACGAAAATATATAAGCGTCTCTTTGAGTGGAGCCTTTTATACATCACGTACTGCCATGATCTCCAACCCCAACCACTCCAGATACGCATAGTGCTTTGTATGCTGATGACACAGCTTACTGGGCATGCTTACTAAAAGCGATAACTGCAAACCGTCATCTACAGTTATCTTTAGACAACTTTTCAAAATGGACGCAAAAATCCGAGCAAAACTCAAGCCATCTTCATTCAGCATCCCAACCACGTCAGAAAGAAGCATCAAAACTGCGCCCACATCAAACTCCGACTCTGGAATGAACCCATTTAGTTGTTATCTAGGTGTCTGGTTTAATAGAACATTTAACTGGAATTCCGACTTAAACCACACCCTTTACAGGGTACCCAAACGCATGAATTTGATCCCGCACTCAAAGGACCCTTTAGAGGCTGTCATACAAAAACTCTGCATCACACTTACAAAACCTATATTAGGCCACTGATAGACTATAGAGCTG
>WYDF02274534.1:12674-31558 GCA_009867245.2 Adranes taylori | reverse complement strand
AACTATTTTACAAAAAGCTTTTTTCCGCGCTCTTCATCACAAACAGCAGTAACAGTGGCTATTACTTTTCTAGCTTCGCCATAAAAGTAATTAGAAACACAGGTATATATATTAATAACTTGCGGAAGTATAAATTAATAACTTGATAAATTAATAACTGGAAAAAGTATATAAATTAATAACAAGGAATAGTATATAAAGTAATAACTAGTTTTGATGTTATTAATTATAAATTAATCACTTAATAACTAGGAAAAAGTATTATAACTTGTGTGTTAACGAGTTAACACAACTCTATACATCAAATTATTTACAATAAATATTTAACTACAAATATTTATGACTATAAATATTGTGGTTTTTCAATTTGTAATTCAAAACAGCAATACATAAAACAAAAAATACTTAAAAGTGTTCCCTGAGAAACAATCTGAGTAATGCAGAAGTGAAGTAACCAATTAAAAGGTTATGTCATCATAACTATGAAGAGTGGAATAAACGGATGACAAAGCCACACACACTTTCAGAAAATTCTACTTGGGTAAAGTTTCATTGAAACCCGTGATAGAAGAAACGATTATAAACTCATAGGATAAGTAATTCAAAGGATGGCACCAAAGATGACGTAGGTTTTAAAGGGAGTGATAACAATAATCAAGATCACAACGAGATGAGTGATAATATTGCTAGTTTGAGCTATTTTCACATTAAATAATAATTAAGAATTTGAAAATTTCTTTATATAATAAAAAATATATTTTTCTAAGAATCGTTTCATAAATTTGAGGGCTTTTTATGGATTGGGAAATTCGATATATAAACTTTTACAATTAAATGGCCATCGTTTAAATTCAATTTTTTTATAACTTACAAGAATTTAAGATGTGTTTTTGCAATCAAGAAAAACAATTATTGTTCCTTAGGTACAGAGACAATTCAATCAAATCCCACCCAATGCAGCGACACCAGACAGCAGCGAACCCACTATTATACCACCACCGATTAATGTGCAATGTCGCGGTTGTCTAGCTGATTACCAACAAAGTTTGGCCGAGAACAATAAAACGTCGTCTTTCTTGTCGCGACCAGATGATAGCAAGCCCGGTACGCCGAGTTCATTAAATGAGGATCCAGTTACTTCATCGACATATATTGACAAACAGAGTACCGTTTCATCACCGGATAATAGACCTATTCAAGGTGGTACCGTTAGTACTAGTAATGTTTCGCCTAGTCATGATTTCTCATCTGAACTGTCTACACCAACGCCACCACATCGGAGTGAAGAAATCACTTTATATAGATTCAATGAGGTTGGTAATTTAAATTTAAAAAGCTGGTTTACTAAAAACTTTATATATTTATAAATTGATTGATATTTTGATTCAATAAACTAAAAAAATATAATTTTAATTATAATACTAAAACTATTGCCTCTAAATTTCCTTCTAAAAGCTTTAAGCCAAATGCTCAATATATTTCGCTCCCACACTTTACCGGGGCCCTTAAAATGTGAGAATAAATTAGTTTTTGAATCCTTGCAAATTATTTGTTTCTTCTTAAATAAAATTAAGAATTTTATTATCTCTCCCATACATTTTTCTCATTTGTAATTGAAACTTGGTTTCGTCGATCAACAAATTTTACGATGCCGAATCTATTTGTAACAGGTTATGATACGATTCGGTTATGATTCGGGAAGAGGTTATGACAGATTTCAATTTTGATTTTTGAAAAATGGAAAATAATTTTAAAATAAAAAATTAAAAATAAATTTTTTTCACGAGGGTAGATATAATTTTTTTAATGTTCATGATTTTGTAAAGATTTAAAAAATTTAAAATTATTAAATTTTTAACAATTTTATAAAATATTTAAAAATATTTTAAATTTGATTTTTTTTTGTATAAAACATGGGTATATTTTTTTTTTACTATTTGAGCAAAAATTTTTTTAAATTAAAAAAAATACTTTATAATGATTTTGAGCAAAATTGTTGTTTTTACTTTTTTTAAAAATTTTTTATAATGGTTTTGGGCAAACTTGTTAAATTTTTATGTTTAGAGATATTTTTCCTGATGTGATAAAAAGAATTTAAAATTATAAAATTTTTAAAAATGTTGAAGAATCAAATATTGTTATTGATTCTTTTCTTTTGGTATTTGGGCAAAACATTGTCCTAAATTTTAAAATTTTAAAATTTTAAAAATATTTTACAATGATTTTGGGCAAAATTGCAAAACATTTTTCTAAATTTTAAAATTAAAATTTATGTTTTTGGGCAAAATTGTTGCTTTTTACATTAAAAAAAATCTTTTGTGATAAAGATTTTGTGATTTTAAAATTTCAAAAATATTTTATAACGGTTTTGAGCAAGATTGTTTTCAGCAAACGGAGCGGGTTTAGGCAAATTTATATATTTAGAAATTTTTTATAGTGTTTGGCAAAACATGTTTCTAAATTGTAAAATTTAGAAAAGATTTTATAATGGTTTTGATGTATGTGTAGAGAAATTTTTCTTGATTTGATAAAAAATTTTAAAATTGTATAAAATATTTCAAAAAAATTTAAATTTGGAAAAAAATTGTATTATAATAATTGCAGGAATAATATCTTTTTCTATCTATCGGAATCATTTATTACTAATATTATTGAGATTAGAATTTTTTATTTTATCTGTATTTTTTTATATTTATTTACATTTAATAATTTTTAATTATGAATTTTATTTTTTAATAGTATGTATTTATGACATTAAGAGTTTGTGAAGGGCTAGTTACCGTTTATCTATTTTAGTAAGTATAATTCGAACTCATGGCGAAGATTATATAAATAAGTTTAATGTTTTATGATAAAAATTTTATTTTTAATATTATGTTTGATAAATAATCCGAATTTACAATAACGTATATTCGATTCAAGATACAATAATATTGATTATAAAGTGTCGTCTGTTTGTTTTCTGTCGATATATTCCTTTGCTACAATCAGTTGGGAATTTTGGCTTAATTTTTCCAAATTAATGATAATTTTTCCACGAGAATATATTGTCCTTTATTATTATTATTATTATTATCACCAAAGACAGGCATTGCAGCCAAATGGCATATTGCGCTTTCTCTGATCGTTTAGTCACACCAGTCCAATATATCTGTGTCTTGTACTAGTTTGAATATTTCCTGGTGAGAGCGTTTTTGTACAAATTCAGAGTCAACTTTCAACTTCATCAACAAGATTCAACTTTCAACCACAGTTTTCAACTTTCGTTACTCTAAATAGGATTCTCTTTCTGGATGTGAACGCGTCAAACTCACATAAGATCTGTTGAACTGTCACGTTTTCCTCCAGACACAAACTACACTCTACTTCAGTAGTGTGTAGGTCAATCTTCTTCCCTGAGTGTAATGTACAGAGATGCGTGTCCTGTTAGCAGGTCAATTATTCTTTTGATGTTATTCCTGCCAAGTTTCAGCAGCTCTGAGGTTTTGTTCTTACACGGCTTCTCTATAAAGCGCTTACTGTGTTGATTTCCTGCTGATTTTGCCCATCAGTCTGCGTTTTTGAATGATCCACTTCCCTATTTCTTCTCTGATTGAACTAGCAGATATTTCCAGAGCCGGCTCCAGACCAGACCAGCTTTCTTTGCTGGTGCTAAATGCTTTCTTGCTGGAAGCTAAGCTAAATGCTTTTCTTGCTTTGGAAAGAAAGCTAAATGCTTTCTTTGCAGGTGCATCTTCTATTTCACTGTCTACAATGTCCCTATGCCCTGGTGCTTCTATAGGTATACCTGAATTGGTCATAGCCAGTCTGCATTGATGCATTCATTCGTCAGTCCTGACACATTTCTGCATTGTTAAGCACCTGAAGTGCCCCCTCATTCTGTATAACATTCAATATTTATTATTGAATGTTATACAGAATGTAATGTAGGATGTATATTATTCGAACACGAATTATTAATAATAAGCAATTTTATTATTTGTTACCAAAATTGTTTAGGTGCAAATAAAAATGGTAAATTGTAGTGTTCTGTACAACATTTCTCTTATTTTCCAGGCCGAGACAAATCAAATGCAATTAAATCAAAATTCCAATCAAATTGATCATCACAATCAAAAAACACAACAAGAGCCATGTTGTTCGCATCTACATCTACCACAGCAATTGCAAATCTCACCACGAATTATAACTACTGCAACTAGCGGTCGAACTTTTGGTAGTAATACTATAACATCGGTACAAGCCGGCTCCAGAACCAATACGGTTACAGTTTCGATTACCAATCCTTCAGTTACACCACCGGTAACAAGTCAACAGCATATGAGTATTCATAATGGCAATATTACAGCGTCGTTGCTTACGACAATGCCGGAGTGTCTTGCTGCTTCCGGTACGAACGCTTCTAGCGGTATGACTGGTATTACAATGACCACTTCATCGACTTCACGATCACCATTGGAAATGGTACAGAATGTTGTTAGCAGTATTAAAATTCCACAACAGGTAAAATGTTATTAACCGACAAAGAATTCTACCTAATTTTGGGGGTCATTGCATAAATAATGCACATCATTTTTTTATTTACTTGCATGCTTATTTTTTTGACAATATCTCTTTCCATAGCTTGCTTCTCGCTTACCGAGTTCCAACATGTAGTAAGCCTTGTAATTTCACCTCATGCGCCATCTTTGTCCATCTGAAATCACTCTGGTATCAGTGGCAAAAAGCTTTTCGGAAGTCTAATAATTATACTCTCTCGTAGGTCGTTTCAAGTTTGGGACTAAGTTTAAAGTCTAATCGACTCATATCAGTACTGTAGGGTGCATGAGTTAATACTTCTCAACCGTATTTAGGTAGCTTTTCAGTAATGAGACTGGCGATCTGCGGGCGTGTTGTCTTGGAGAATGCGTGCCCCAGCTTAGGGTATGGTTTCACGATAATAGTGCGGGCGTGTTGTCTTGGAAAATGAGTGCCCCAACTTAGGGTATGGGATAATAGTGCGGGCGTGTCTTGGAGAATGAGTGCCCCAGCTTAGGGTATGGGTTCATGATAATAGTGCCGGCGTGTTGTATTGGAGAATGAGTACCCCAGCTTAGGGTATGGGTTCACGATAATAAATCTCGTCCACCTAGAAAACTCTGTCTATCATGATCATCACAAGCAAAGATCATCATTTGTTTGACCTTCAATTGAGAAAAATTTCAAGAATTTTTTTTGGCGATGAACTTTAGCTACGTCAAATTTCGAATTTATGATTTTAGAGTTTCACCCGTCACAGTTCCTGAGACAGGTGCAGGCTCAATTGCTAAATTGGGTTATTATTTCTAAATGACGTTATCTATAGGTCACTGGTTCATATCTGGTTCAAAGCACCATGAATAACTATGACTTAATGATTCTGTAATATACTTGTTGGCTAGATGAAAGCAGCGTTTAAGTTGCCTTACTGAATGACTCAAGTACTTGACAATGTTGGATTACTTAAGTCTAGAAATCGCGGGTGTTATCAAATCAATCTACCAGCAATACGCTCTAAGATTTATTATATAAAATTTCAATGTTATATATAAAACTAGTTCTTATTCAATTATAAACAAATTAATAAATTGTGCATCTATTAACCTTCTTAACATTGGACTTTTTGACTAATTAGGTCGCTGATGCACTTGAACTAATTTTTCAATTAAATAATAATGTAATGCAACGTTATGTGATATTATATCTTTAAAACATATATACACAAGTAATTTACTATGAATGTACTCGATTTACATCTTCATGCAAATAAAAACACTTATTGCGTTTTTGCTAGTGTTACGAATTCAAAGCTAATTGCTGGTTTAAAGAGAATAGGTATCTTTATTTGTGGGTCAAATTTAAATGATTTATTATGTAAATAATCTATCTACGTAAAATATATCAATAAAAGAATACATTACAATAAATGAAGTATAATAATTCCAAAAAATGCTTCTTGAACATTTTCCATTATCCTGACTTGGACATGCTGCCGCCTCAGAATGGAGGGGTTGAAGTTCGATCTGATGATGTATGGCTGGAACCTCTTGTCTCGCGATGATTCTGATGTCTTGGCGCGTCCTTCGTCCTTATAGTCTCTTCCAAACCGTGGCGAAGAGAAATCCTCCAGCCATAACTCCTATGATGATCCATGCGCCGTTCTAGTGCTAATCTATGAGCCTTGACGTGATGCCAAATTAACTTCTTGAATGTCTAGTTCAGTTCTTTTTCCCAAGTTCAGTTGCAGATCTTCACGTATGATTTCTTCAGATTCTTCCTGGCTGATGTCGGTTTGATGAAGAGCAGTGTTGCTTAACTGATTCTCAAAGCTGTTGATGACGGGAATGTTGACTTGTTGCTGTGAGTTGTATGTGTTTGGGGATTTGACATCCACCTGTTATCTTCATGATTCCTGTGTCGTGAATTATGACTTCTTCTCTTTCTCCACTGCAGATGATTGACACGACTTTGGGTAGGTTGGTGTTGAACATCCAAGTATTTATTGTCATCATCTTCTTCCAGGTAGTTGATGTGAGAGTATATGGTTTCGTTCGTGATCACGTCCTCTGCGGATTTCTGTGAATAGCGTCAATGACGCAATTCGTGCTTATTCTCGGGACTGTCTCTGGGCTGCATCGGCAGTTGGTCGCTGCGATGATCCAACGCTCGTGTAGTGTGGGCATCGTATTGTCTTGAAGTCTGCAAATTTTCTGAATCTGCAGTCTCCAGAGGTAACCCTGTTTAATGTGTTGAACAAACAACAATACATGCCATTGATGAAACAAAACTATGTGCTTCTTCAAGTTTTCAACTACAACTGGCGTACAGTTAACTATCGACTCCTTTACTAAGCAAAAATGTGCCAACATCTGCGATATTTATGAAATGACTTACTTATATTAAAAACTACAAAAATATTTGTATTCCTAATTGATTTTTTATATTGACACATAATTTTTAATTTATGAATTTGTAGGTCGCGCATCATTTACAACCGCCCACAATAAATGTCCATCAACTATCACCTGTAAAATCCACCGGTCAAAGTCTTCCACCCAGCCATATTTTCGTATCTTCGGGAGGTCAATTGATCATGGCTTCAACCAATAATGCGCAACCGACAACAGTCAGTGGAGCTGCTGGAGTTGCGACTGGTACCTCAACTGGAACTTGTGGTCAAGTGATGCCTCCACCGCCACCAAAATTAATGACTAATCAAACGGCCGTAATGCCACCAATTTCAGTCTCACCCATGATGACTAATGTTACAGCGTCTGTGACGCAAGTAATACCAACTGTAGCCCAACAGGTAAAATGAATTTACTGCCTTAGACCAATACATTATGGTGCGTGATATAGACTTGGCAGTGTACACGCGGTATATCGTTCCAGCAAAGGCATGAAACGAATGATTTTATTGACAGTAAACACAAAACATTTTAGATTGGTTAACAAATAAATCACTACTAGCTGACATTTTCATGTTTACAAAGGAAGAATTTTTTTTAAAGAAAAATTAAGAAACCTTTTTGTTTTAAAAAAATAATGAAATATTTTCTTGTGATGTACATACTAGATTATATAATAGCTTCAAAGGTACTGATAGATATCTTTGGTAGATACCAAATCCACCCGCACTTAACATTCCCCTTAGAAACAGAAATTAACCCAAAAATAAACTTCCTAGACATCACTTGAACACACAAATAAAAAAATTTCATTTGATATCTATAGATCGAAACAATATAACAATAAACTAAAGCTGATGTCGCGCATACTCACAATAAATAGCAGCATTTAAGTGCAGTGCTACAATTGGATCATTGAAGTAAATGTTGCAATTTTATACGAGTTTGGCTGAAAATAGTGGCTTAACTAGAAAAATTTTGCCCGCATGCAAAAGTTATAAAATGCCCCATCCCCTCCTAGTTTTTTATAATTTTAGATTTTTTGCATGCGGGTCAAATTTTTTTAGTTACCCCACTATTTTTTGCTATCAAAATAAACTTATGAACTGACAATTTCAAATGTTCTTTTCTTCGCCTTTAAATTTACAAATACTGTAATGACTTCTTTTAAACACATTTTATTAGCATGCTAATATTACTAGTAACTTACTAGTCTCGATTGAGTGATCGAATTTCTTTTATAGTTTTTTATAGTCTTTTATTCACTTTAATTTACTAAATATATATTCTACAGTAGCGACAGTAATTGGTAATGTAAAAAATAGTAAAAAGGCTGTATATACCTACTTCTGAAAAGTCCTTTCCATATCAGCAAGTGCGAAAATTGCTTTATGGACATTGATACTCTAAGATCATATATTAATATTCTTAATTCTTTTAAGAATTCTGAACGTCCTAATACTGAAGGGTGGAACGTTTTTAGTGTTGAAAATGTTATTGCATCTATTAATCTTTCAACAATATCTTTAATCGACAATATTTCAATAATGAATTGAAACATTGTTGTTTCTAAATTATTTATTGCTTTCATATAATTTTGAGCTGTTTGTGTTTTTTAGTTTTCAGATAACAATTGGCTATGATCTTATTCAAATTGAAATTTAAAATTGTTGAATTAAACTTTTGCATCACTTGTTCTGTAAACATAATTTGATTAGACTTGTGATGTTCTAGGCTTTTTGTTTTGTAATGACTTGTGTCTAATATTAGAGCAAAAAAGGTGATAATTTTATCTTTGAAATTAGTTCCTTCTGCAAATGATTTCCTAAGCACTGTATTATTTCATTTGGAATTTTTAACCGTAAGGCATGACTATTACATGTTTTATAAGGTTTGAAATTAGAATCAGTTTCCATGTTGGGTGGTTGTGGATATGCACTGGTCGACGGTTAGACCAATAATGTATTGATTGAATATAGTGTCGTATATTGAGCGAGATCAAAATAAGTTTCGATGTTGAGTGGTTTCTAAACTAGTCTACGTTTGAACCAATAATATATTGATTGAATCATAAGTAGCATCTGAACTGGAATTCGATCAATACTTTCGATGTAGTCATCAACTCTATGTTGATTTTTGAGCAGAAATCGGTCAAGTTCTGGTAATTTATTTAATGCTTCATTTTGGAGCTTTTAGCTTTTCTTTTTTGAGCTTAATTTAACGATGTAATTATGTTTTATAAAAATGCACTGTAAATAATACGAAATGTAGTCCAATTAAAACCTACATGAAAATTAAAAAAGTACTATATTATTTACACGCCCTTACAATAAACAATTGCAATTTTAGTCAGTCGTTGGTCTTTAAGAGCGTGCGTGAGGGAGGGTCTTTGGGAGTATACATACGTTTTAAAAAATTAGGACTAGTACGTTGTGTAAAAAAATATTTTTATTTTCAGTTAGTGTAAATTGAATCTTTTTGGTTTGTCTAATAACTTATTTTTTTTTAATAATATATTTATTTATATTTGGAGGTGCTCCTACTTATGGCCCTCAGTGTGACAGCCTCAGACTCCAAAATGCCCGCATGTAGCGTTTCCCCCCGCGTCATAGTAGTTACCCCACTGGCTGAAAATAGGATTATCCATGTTCGTTCGAAAACTTAAACATAATTAGAAACAACAAAAGCAACAGATATAAAAAATTGTTTTGGAACCACAAGATAAACAGTTTAGTAAATAGAAAATGAATTAAAATAGCAATAAATTCTAAATAACTCCATCTAGAAAACACAAATTTAAAATCAATCTCATATTTCGATAAAACACCAGAAAAGGTAAGAGGCTGTACAAAAGAAAATGGCATGTGAAACTACAAATAAACTAAGTAATATAATACGTAATGTTGTTGTTTGATCCATTGTAAGGCTGATTTTTTAATTTGAAATAAATTGTAGGTTCTTCCTTGCTTAATTTTGTTTATTTATTAAACTACACACTTAAACTACATAAATATTAATTCACATATGTGCATATAAACCTTCGTTTAGACTTATGAACAATTTCATCGGGTTAGATGATTTATAGTTTATATTAACTGTTTGCAGTCTATTGGTTAGATATGATTTAATAATTTTAATTAACTTTTCATCAAAATGATATAGTCTCAATTTTTGAAACAAGATTTCGTTCGGTACACAATCAAATGCCTTTTACGATCACAAAACACCGCTTGCGCATATTGTCCGCTCTCAAAAGCATTCAATATGTTTTTCACTAACTCTATTTTGTTGAATGTTTTTTCCTAAACCCATACTGTCTCGCATTATAAAATTCGTTTATTTCCATATGATGGACGATTTGATTTTTAAGAACTTTTTCTAGTATTTTTGCAAATATTGGTATCATCGATATTGGTCTAATCTCTTTGATGTCCGCAAATTACTTGTTTTGTTTGGTATTGGGACCACCCTTGCGTGTTTTAGTTCGTCTGGAAATAGGTTGTGTCTTAAGCATAGGTTTATACATTTTGTTAATGGGACAAGTATTATATTCATAGTTCTTTTAATCTTTTTGGCATTTATTTCGTATATGACCCTACTATTAGTCTCTGAAATTAAATTTATTATTGTGAGAACATCATTAAAAGAAACCTCTTCTATTAGGAACGGATGTGAGAGGTCATAAGAAATGTCCTTTATTACTTCGCGGTTTGTAGACTCCTTGTCAATAACTGTATACGGAACATCATGGTAAATATATTAAGCTCCTCCGCAGTGAAAGTATAGACATTTTATTTTTACATCCATTTATGCTAGAGTTTATGATATCCCATGTGGCTTGAATTTTATTTGACTCGCTTCGTACAAAATCATTGCTTGTCTTCGTTTTGCCTCTTGTTATGTCCTTAGTATATTCCCTTCTTAGCTCCGAAATCATGTTTTTAAATCTTTCGTTTGGATTTTTGTTATATATCTCCATAGCTAGTGATAGTTGATTACGTGTATCACGTAGTTCATTATTAGACCAATTTATGTCTGTTTTACTGTTATCAGAGATAAATTTGTACTCTTCCTTGAAACATTGGAAAACTTTATTGAAAGCCACCTTACCAGAGATGTTTTCCGAGAAACCAATTTATTTCCCAATTTATTTCATCTAGCTTTCCATAGAAAAAAATTAACCATTTTCCGTAATTAGTCTTTGCCGTATCAACTCTCTTTTGCTCGGCCTCTTAAAGTGACAAACTATATGTTTGTGATTTGAAATAGAGCAGTCTAAAATAAATATAAATTATCTAAAACAAAATTGTCTAGGCAGCTTTTGTTTTTCGTAGGGTTATGCATTTGTGAGGTAAATCCAGAGGAGTTACGTAGATCATTAAAGATCTGAAAATTATCATCTGATGTCCAAAATTTTATATTGTAATCATCAATAAAGGTTACTGGTTTTTTCTTTTTAAATAATTTTTGAAATACTTTTACCGGTTAATAATAAGATCTTATTCCCCTAGAGGCGACCTGCAAATCCACACTATTATTATGTTATAATAGATAAGTTCAACAGCTGTGAGTTCACAATGCACTTCAATAGAAAAGTTCTTTATATCATTTAAATGTGCATGTTATTTGAAGTTATGGGTTCTTTTGTTAAAATCAATAGCCCCTCCATGTTTTTAATTTTCCTACTAAAGTTAGATGTGACTTTATACCCTGGAACATAAGGTGCATCCGCCTTATCAACATTAAGCCATGTCTCTGCAAGAATGACCACGTCAAATTCATGATCACACAAATATGACTCAAGTATGTCTATTTTATTTTTTACACACTGTATATTTATATAAAATAATGCTTGTATTATCTCACATAATCATTTACTGAATACAAAGTTCAAATTTATTACTTGAGTAATTTTTATTCATTTATAGGTGCTCGGACAACAAGTTCTAGGCCAACAAACTGTCCTAGTCAATGCATTACCTACACCATTCGTTCTGCAACCGTCTATAGCAATGACAATGGATGGTGTTGCGGCAATGGTTAGCGGACAGAATGCTATGCAAATACCACAACTGGTAACAGCAGGTAATGTTGCCGCCGCAATCCAACAACAACAACATCAGCAGCAGCAACAGCAACATCATCAGCAACAACAGCAGGCAGTTGCGGCTGCTGCGGCTGCAGCAGCAATACAGTTAGAAAATGGATTGAATGATGCCAGACGAACACCAATTGGTATAACACTTAGTCCAGAGGGCAACAAGAAAAAGGTAATTTTTACAATGATGGACTTTTTAATTTAGTTTAAATAAAAATTTAGACAGATTAATATGTTACAACTAAATATGTTTCCGCGAAATCGGAGTTTTTTGGCCCATAAATTGTTTTGGCACAAAGCCAATCTCAAAAGACAATCGCAAAGACAAAAGGCAATTTCGAATTGAAAATAGTATGTGAATTAACTATTAACTATAATAACTATATGTGTTCATTACCAATGGAGATATTATCTGTAGAAGAGAAACTGGAATTTAGGTGGTCCATTATTTGATCCAGCTGATAAGCTTCGTGACCATTATAATTTCACTTGTAGCTGTTGAGGACCTGCTCAAATAAGTTTAATCTCAATTATAAAATTTCCACGTTCATTCCTGTCGTATTCCATAATTTAAGTGGATATGACACTATAAAGAACACGGCCCAAGAAATTTAAGAAAGAATCAGCTTGCTTCCGATTAACATCTTACTTCAGTTTCGTTTGATTGACTCATTCCGATTTCCAGCAACCGGGCTCGATAAATTAGCCTCATATCTTCTAACTTACCCAATTTTACATTCCGAATATCCTGATTTGATAACTCCACCTGCTTCCTGTGTTTAAGCTTTCCAGCTATGCTCAAGTATATAGAAATAGAATTAGAATTATCTATCGAACGCCATATGGCAATGTTTACTGAAATTGGAATCCATTTCAGCCTTTTAGCTATCTGTGGCTAAAAGCCTGAAATGAAGGCATTTTTAAATAAAAGAATGACTCACAAAAATCTCAAGTGGATATATCGACAAATCAATGGAGGAAAGGAATGCTGATTGTGATGGCAAATTTATAAGCCATAAAAATCTAGAGTGGCAAAGTCGACAAATCAATGGGCGAATCTACCCTAGACATTGATGACAAACTTATAAATGAAAAAATAAATCCACAAGAATCTGTAGTAATTGGATAAAAGGACAACTCATCAAAATCTGAAGTGGACATATCGATGAATCAAAGAGGGAAAGGGACATTGGCATTGGCGAGAAAGTTATGAATAAAAGGAAGTGCAATTTAGTGTTCAGCGCATAGATAGTGTCTCTAATAAAAAGTACTCTTTCAAAATAAATGTCACAAATTTAACCTAATTTCAAAGTTTTATTTTATCCACAATTAATTATTAAACTGTTCCATTATTCTTAAACTGTCTTTACCCTGCAGAATAAAAATAGGATTGAGCCAAGAACGCGTGGTCAGTTTTTTACAACTTTTGGAAAGGATTACTATTACATCAATCGGCAATATTGCGCCGATATTGCAAGCTTCAGCGACTGGCCTTTGAGATGATTTGGTGAATCTAGTTTAATGAAGAATTAATTGTAGAGAAACTACTTGTACCTAAATGAATGCAGTAATAAGTTATTAAAAATAAATTTTAATAACTAATAAAATGTTTTGTATTTCCTTATTTTATTTAATGTTTACTACAACCGGTTTCTCTATTACAGCATCATCAGGTAGTTTGGTTTTTGATTGAATTTAATATTGTGTTTCTAGTTTGATCAGACAAGAAAGACATACTAAAAGTGCAATATTAAAAACCAAAGTACCTGATGATGCTATAATAGAGAACCTAGTCGTAGTAAACATTAAAATAAAATAAGGAAGTACAAAACATTTTATTACTTAATAAAACACCTTATTATGGATCAAAAAATTTAAATAAATTTTTACTTTGTTACAGGGTAAGAAACGAAAATCCCTT
Source organism: Adranes taylori (assembly GCA_009867245.2). Taxonomy (NCBI): domain Eukaryota; kingdom Metazoa; phylum Arthropoda; class Insecta; order Coleoptera; family Staphylinidae; genus Adranes; species Adranes taylori. The sequence goes on along the minus strand of WYDF02274534.1, from coordinate 17,613 downwards.
ACATCCGCTCCACAAACATCACCTCCAAGCGCTCCAACGATTACAGCTACTCATTCGCCGGCTATGACTGCAGCGGCTGCTACGACAATGCTACAGATAGCAGCAGCTGCCGCCGCTGCACAGCACCAGCAAAATTCTGCTAGCGTTGTTATGCCACAACAAAGTTTTGCTGCACAGCAGTTACAAATGGCACATAGTCCACAAGGTAATATAGATATTTATGGTTTTCACTTTTTAATCCTTTAAAATTTTAAATATAGATATAAAAATATATTTAATTTATTATCAGGCATCACAACAACGCCAGTAATGCAAGCACTAACAATAGTTCCTGGCAAAGCAGGCGCTCCAGCCCAAATCGTGATGAATGGCCAAATGGCGGCGGCCGCCGCAGCAGCTGCTGCACAATCAAGTCCGGGCGCATTAAATGCTGCCGCCCAACAACTGTTGGCAGCAACTGCTGCTAATTCACAACAAGCTGCACAACAAATCAATTTGCTACAACCTGTTAATCTATTAAATGCAGCAACAGCTGGTATGGTTGCCGCCCAAAATGCAATACCAACTATACAACAATTCATCTTGCCTACAAATTTAGGTAATATTCTATAATTTACAAATGAAAAGAAACATTTTATTCTGATTATTTTTTTGATTTCTTAGGTGGTAGCATGGTAATGAACGCTGATGGCACAGCTACATTACTTCAAGATGCGACTACTACAGCAAATGCTCTTGCGGCAGCAGGAATGCAACTCCAGATACAAAATGTGAACGGACAGAATGTTTTGACACCTGTACAAACTACTACAGGTGCTAATGCCGTTTTTGGAGGTGCGCAAAGTATTATTCCAGCTGGAATGGTAATAAGAACACCTGGAACAACGCAAGTAAGTATACGTTCAATTATATTAAGTAACAGAGATTAAGTATCACAGTAATTTTTAAAAGATTTACTAATACTACTCCAAAAGTCAACATTCTAATAAAAATGATACTAATAATGAAATGATTTAATATTAGGGCAAAATAATTCAACAGCAACATAGTCCTGGTGCTCAGTTCCTTTCACCAAATGGTGGCGCTACGCAATTCGTCACCCAATTCAATGGTCAGTTAAGTCCGCTCGTTGCTAGTGTCAGTCCTGGCGGACAGCAAGTTACCTTTAGCACAGCACCTGCTCCACAACAATTGAGACCTGTAAACGTTCCACAATCAACAACACCGCAAACTAGCGCCGACTTCGTACAGTGCGGACAGGTATTTTTAATACTTATATATATATTAATATTTTTCTTATCACTGATAATAATTTTAAGCTAATCTCAACATTTAATTTTCTTACAGATAACAGGTCAAGCTTTAATGGTACCAACAAATATAACTGCATCATCTACGAATCAGCAACAAACTCCCGCATATTTGCAACAAAATACTACACTAGTTCAGCACCAAACAGCAATGTTATCAAATAACAATGGAACTATTAATCAGGAGACGCACATGGGTCAGCAGTCTCATCAGCAACAATTGCAAACTCAACACCAAACACTCAGTGCCAGTCAACATCAGTTACCGAATAACCAACAACAGTCAACAACATTAAACATCGATCAGCATAATTTTGTTATTACTAATGATCCGAAACTAAATCAACAGCAAATTTTGCAACAGAATCAAAATCAAATCCATCAAAATATGCAACAAATTGTTATACCTCGCGAGGCTGCAATATTATCGACTAATACCATCACACAGCAGTCAATACAGCCAAATTATCGGCATTCAGTATCTACACAGACATCAGTCAATCAAAATGCACAGGTATCGATCAATTGTCTCAAATATACTTGAAAATATTGTCACGTATTTTTTGGTATGTGAACGTGCGGTGAGGTGAGATTCGTTCAGGTTTTGTACGAATGGTAGCTTGGAGACCGGTAACAATAAACTATACATTATTTCTTATAGGAACAGGCATGAACAAATAAAAACATGAATAAGTTGCATGAGAGTAGTCATCTCCAAATCTATGCCTTTGGGTTGCACAACAATCGACAAACCTAGCGTCGCTACTCGTGATTTTATATTCTACGAAGCTCTCTGGCTTATCGAAGAACACTGCTTGAATAGAATTTAATACTAACTACTCTATGTACTTGTGGACCGTCTATTGATTTACTTATTCACTACTTTCAAAATTTCTTACTACTTCGAAAGGTGTACTACTTTCAAAGATACTACTACTTTCAGGCTTTCAGTAGGGCGTCGACAATGCTTCTGCTTCTAATTTTTATTCTCGAATTCACTACCAACCGACAATTATTTATTACTTGGTTACTTTCAATTTTACTGCAACTTAATATTTATCAAATTAATTTTAATATTGATAATTATTTAGTACTTCGGCACGACGATGAGCGTAGATTCGGCCTATAATTTTTATTTTGTTTTTTACTTCCAACTAAAAAGTCTGCGCTCTGCAAGAGGTTCTACCAGATTACCCCTATTACTTTTCCTGATAAGTTCTACCTCCAAACTACTTTTTCCTATTTCTAGTAAATTGCTAACGTCTAATATATTCTCACCTATTAATCCCAACTCTAAAAATGACTGACGCCATAATTGATATTTGTCTAGTCAACTTTGCTTTCTTTACTAACACACATACAATGCGACGCAATAAGAGTGCTTTACGTATTACCTAATTACCAATCAAATCTATGCTTACTGATAACGTCGATTCTATAACCAATCACCGTCATCTCCCTGCTACCTTAAATTTATGTAATTTAGTGTCATCGAAGTGTTTTTTGTGCCGTTTGCGAAAATAATGCTTTTTCTTTCGATTTTAAATTATGTTTCCTTCTATGATTTGACTCTTGACTATTAATTGTACAAAAAGTATATACAATAGAACTAAATTAAAACGATGACAAACTTCAGCGTTACAATACAACATTTACCAAATTCTTAAGATTCTTTTTCTTTTCTACTAGCGATTTTCAGAAATTGTACCTAAAATTCACTAGTTTCTTTAATTGATTACAATTTTGTTCTTGTACGTATTCTTGCACGTATTGTTCCAAATTAGTTCGTTTTTAGCAAGAACTGTGAGAAAATTTTATCAGACTATATCTTATTACAATCTAAAATTTATTATAGGATTATTTGTATTAGTATTCTTAGAGCACTGTAGTTAACCGAGTTGATCCGAGTCTTCTACTGCATCCGACTGTTTCAATAGATACAGTTCAGTCCGTTATTGTATGTTGTCTCGATCCGACGATAGTGAATAAATACTATTATTTATAATAGAAACGACTCATATATTTAATTAATCAAACTACTCTGTCAAAACCTGTCACTCATCTCTCTCACTCCTCTATCTTCCCTACAGTTATTAAACTTGTTTTTCGATATGGCATTAACAACGGCAGCGATAATGAGTTCCATTGTGCTACTATTCTGTTGGTGATAAAGTGTTTCCTTGGATTGCTTCGACAGAATTCGATACTTAGATTGTGACTGTGGCCACGCAAGTGGATGTTTGTGTTCTTCCTGAATATCCCCTCCAATTTACTGCTGTACTGTCCGTGTAACATTTTATAGGTTTCGATCATGTCTCCGCGAGTTTTTTGCTCCACTTCAGGAACGCTAATCTCTCTTTATAAGATAGATTCCGAATCCCAGCCGGTAGTTTTGTAGCTCTTCTCTGTACACGTTCCAGTAATTCATGAAATATGGATGTGTTTCATGAAATATGGGTTTCAGATCAGATGACCATATTCCAATATAGGATAAATGTATGATTTATAAATAATTAAGTAGACACTTGCTGATAAATTTGGAAATGTCTTCTTCATTATATACAATAAGGGGTTTGCTTTTTTACTACTCCATTTATATGCGCTTCCCATTTGAATGCTCATTGGTTCATTAGCAAATGAGTAACATTTTCCAGGGTTTGCCGCATCCATATGCAAAACCGTACATTTACCAGCGCTTAATGGTAGGAGCCATTGTTGTGTCCAGTCGTATATCTCGTGCAGGATTACTTGCGTGTTATCATTTGGATCATGCGGGTACCCAAAAACCTTTGTATCATCTGCAAAATGACTAATTCGATTTGGTGACTGTCTGGACATGCCATTGATGTAGCACAGAAATACAGGGTTTCAAGACCGAACTCCGCGGCACGCCGCTAAAGATGTTGTACTCTGCAGAGTAACTGCCCTCTACCCGAACTCGGTAGATACGATTTGATAAGAAGCTCCGGATCCATTTGAGGAGGTTACCTCTGACTCCCACTGCATCTAGCTTGTACAGTAATCGTTATGTCGGCACTGGCAACACCTTTTCGAAATCCAGATATAATGTCTAGGAATTCGCCATTACCATATTTACTAGTAAACTCGTCCAGTGCTACAAGCAGGTTGCTAGTGACCAATCGCCCGATGATGAATCCATGTTGCGTAATCTCCAAGAGTGCCATTTTCAAGTAGGAAAGTGGTAATGCCTTCAGCTACTATTCTCTCCATGCATTTGCATAGTTTAGAGGTTAGGCTGATTGGTCTATAGTTTACTGCTTGAGCTTTATCGCCCTTCTTATTGATGCGGATAAGTTCCAATCATTTTGAACTGCACCTGGGGTCAAAGAGTCGGATACTTCGGATAGACCAGGGCAAACTTGCACATTTTTGGAGAAGTACAGCTGGTATATTGTCAGGTCCCGGGATGATATTTGCTTTAAGGGAGTACAAAATTTTCTGTACCCTTTCAGTTTGTATATCTACAGAATCAATATGATTTGCCATTCTCGGTAGATATGGCAGGGTTTCCTGACAGTACACGCTATGGAACTGCATTGCAAATTCTTCTGCCATTAATGTGTCATTAATGTGTGATATCGTGATATTAATCCCACTTTGGAGCTTAG
>WYDF02274534.1:0-12574 GCA_009867245.2 Adranes taylori | reverse complement strand
GAAACGCAATTAAAAAACTTTTTCCTATCGTTAAGAATTGATTTCTCGTACTTTTTTTTTCTCTCGCCTAATTTGTGAGGTAACCTCATTGTATAGGTTTCTATATGCCGCATAGGCCTCGTCTGACTTCACTGTTTTATAATGGCCCCAATGGATTCTTTTTATTTTCGCATTCTTTATAATCGCTGCGCTTAACCAGGGTTTTAGTGTGTGCCTATATACTATTTTTTCAGGTACAAATAGCTCTATTGCACTTTTTAGAGCATTCGACAGTTTTGGGTAGCTATCTAGATCAACACTAGGCAGAAAGTTGCAGATATTATCATAATTAGCTTTGTTGCGAAACCGCTTGGTTTTGCTAAAGGCTCAATTATGGAATGGTCACTTTTCCCTATTGGCGATTTTATATCTATTTCTCTTATTGCTTTGTTGTCATTTGTGAACAGCAGGTCGAGTAACGATGAATTATTATTGGCACGGTACCTAGTTGGTTATTTTATTAGCTGACACAAATGGCTATTTTAGTATGTATCAAAGAAATATCTTGCTGACTCCCAGTTTATTTGCGATAGATTAAAATCTCCAAAGACAAGCAGATTATAATGCTCAGAGAAATTGAAGATTTTATCCGTCAAAGTTTTATCGACGTTTGGTGGGTTATTGGGTAGCCTATAGACACATATTATGCATACACCAACTTCTCTTTTGCTAGTCCGATCTGCTCTAGTAAGGATGTAGTTCGGAAGATTTACCATACTGTCGGGTATGTCGGGATTTTACCATGTTTCTAATATCATGACTATGTGCGGTACAGTGACTGATATTACGGTAAGGAATTCGTTAAACTTACCCCTTAATAAGGCGATATTAGTGTACATCAGCTTGATATCGGTCATTTTGTGAGAGATTGATTTAGACTTATTTTGCTTGTGAATAACATGGATGTGTTCATTACCTGCCCGGTCAATTTGATGGTCATAGTTTTTTTTGCCTTGATCTATTTAATGTACTCGAATATTCCTTTGCTGGTTTGGTAATTGAAAATCCGATTGTTCATCCTGATGAAGTTTACTGAAATTTAATTTTAATCTTCCAAAACGAACACCCCTTGGCCTGAATCCTGAGTCGTATAGTCTATCTTTATACGGGAATTCAACACTACCTTAAATCTTTTATTTTGGTCTTTTTGAGTTGATATTTCTTCAACTAATACCAAATTTTTTATACTTAGGGTATCCGATTATGTATATCCTTATATGCTCGGCTTGAGTGTTTCTACTGACAAGGGAAATATGCACCCAACATTTCTTACTAATTCCCGTAAAAGCAGAATCTTGTTCCGGTCTTGTCGTACCAAGGCGCTTTTTGTGCGTCACTCTGGGCCATTATCCAACGTTATTGGTTTGCCCATTCTTCGTCTTGTCAATTCTCAGAGGGGTATTTCTAGTTTCAAATTTCAGGTCCAATTTTTTTTTTATTGTCGCTTTTACTTTCCAGATGCGGTATTATTGGTGGTATTTGTGGTAGGATCGCTTGGGCAGTTATGTTTGTTTTAGTTATTATATTACTTTTTCCTTTATCTGCGCAGTTCATGGTATCATGGTATTGCTTGCTAATTGCGTAGTATTTATTAATTCCACTTGCTCATTCGGAAGCAACTGGTTCATACTAGCTTTGCCTTTATTAGACATATTAGTATTTTCATTATTCAAATTGAATGTCTTGTTTACTGTTGAACGCATTTTTGTACATCATTTCTTATGATGCTAGATTACTTTTTGCTTATTCTTTGATTAACTGGGTTAGTTTATCTTGAGATATGCTTTGTTCACGTAATGTTTTGACATCATGAAGAAATAAATGAAGTGTTTCCTATTGTTTCTTAATGATATCAAACAAGTAAGTTATTATTGACTCCTCTGTTTGTGATTTGATTTCATTTAAGTTACTTTGCACGTGCCTATTAACCTGTTTGATGTTACTAATTGATATTCTAGAACATTCTGTCTTATGGAATCTTAACCTGGGGATTAGGAGTCAATACTGAACGAGTCTTCTTAATGCAGAAACGTGTTCTAAGAACTATGTTTCATCTACAATGGCGTGATAGTTGTATGCCAGTTTTTGTAGAATATAAGTTACTCACCTTTTATGGATTATATATTTATTCGGCACTATGTTTTGTTTTTAACAACTTTAGTTTATTAATGCAAAATAACGCGCGGAAACATACTTACGATACGCGTCATAAGGATCTTCTGTCATATCCTCAACATCCACTTTCATTATTTGAAAAAAAGTCCTATACATGGGCCGAAGGCTTTACAATGCTTTGCCTAGCAAAATCCAGACAATTAATAATTTGAATCTTGTTAAAAATGAGGTGAGCACAATTCTCTGCAATTTTTCTCCCTATTCTATAAAATAAGACTATGAATATCTTAAATACATGACCTAAAGACTAATGAAAGGTATACCCTTTCCACTTTGAAGAAAACAGCTGTGAATATGCTTTCATTATATATTTCTTATGTACTGTATTATTCAATTTGTTACTCATTCTGTAAATAAAGATTATATTCTATTCTGAACATTCTCATTCATTTGAAGATATATGGTTCTTACATAACCTCCTTTCATATATACATTGGAAACATAGGTAATTATTTATGTTTAGAGATTCTTTCATGTCAGTTAATTGCTCCTCTCTTGTGTTAACACACTGGATATGTAACTTCAATTTACACTTTACACAATCAATTAATTTCTTACATTTACTTGCTGTTTTATCACACTCATTGCAATGCGACGGCATGTAGAATTTTATTATTGAGATGAAATTTTTTAAAATTTTGTTATAGGCTAGATGATATTTTATTTTTAAAAACCTGTTTCAAATCTGAACTTACAACAGAGTTCGTCATTTTGCTGACTATTGGTCAAAAAAGGTTGCCTAAGAAAATAAGGCTAACAAAATTGCAATTCTCGGAATTGCACCCAGTTCTCTCTAAGATGTATTTCTGATGCTCGTAAATCATGCGATATTGATAAGTTTGTTTTTTTTTTGTTTAAATAAACCTTTTTTTGTACACGATAACTACACGATATCGATGGATAGCAAATTATTTGTAAAAATTGGTATACCGGTCAACTTCTATCATAATGCTTTTTCGATTGACTAACGGTACAATGAGAAAAATACACCTTTTTACGAAGAGTGCCTGTGGCTAAATGTCAGATGTTTAACGATTATACTTAGACATACTTGACGAGGAGCTAGAACACCGAAACGAGCGCTACGTCAGTCTATTTTAAACTCCAAATAAGATCTAATTAAATGTGTGCGAGGTGATTTCAATATAAAACTTTTTGTTTAAATAAGTACGCGCTATCGTTGGATAGCAAATTATTTATAAATATTAATTTACACACATAAATTTAGAAAAAAACTGTAACTTTATGAATAGTACAAAATACATGACTACTTATGTATTTAATAAGTGTTTTACTTTTTTCAGCCTATAACGACAAATACATTCTCCCAGAATGCAACTACAACATCATCTGCAAGTAGTCCACCGGACACAACAACACATAGTCCGTTAATGATGATAATGGGTGGTTCAACGCCTACCAGTTTAGCTGGATCAACAGTTGGTGGCCATAGTCCTCTTGCTGCTATAAACGGATCTAATAGTAGTGGCTCTAGTGTTAGTGGTATGTAATAACTTGTTTTACTTAAAGTTATACTCAGACAATAATGGAATAGGAGTTTTCTTTTTTATATTTCAAATATTATATTGCAATGTGGAAATTTTGAAACTCAATGTTTCACACAAAGATAGAATAAAGCATGAAAATGGTGCCAACCCGCAATGTGCCAGTGGTGCAGAAAAATATATAAAAATTGTAAAAAATGAATACATAAAAATTATAAATTATAATATCCAATCTGTAACGAATAAATCAACGGTTCTCGGTAAACTGAGTAGAAGTAGACGTTGTCTGCCATATATTATTGTACACGTAAAATACATGGTGGTGTATGTATTTATCTTTCCAGCGACCTGGAAGCAAATGAAGTAACATATATAAAGAAAAATTCCCTGGAAACCGACTGTGAACAAGTATGTGCTTACCTACCAAAACAAAAAATAGTAATACAATTTTTAGATCGCCAAAGGTAAATTTCGAACTATTTTTACAGAAGCTAGATCTCTACTACATTCAATACATTACAGATAAGTTTGATTTAGATACAAAAATAATCCTAATTGGCGACTTTAATTAAACTTTCTAACGCAGAATAAACTCAAAAAAGAGCTTATAAATCTTGTCAATACCTATAACATAAAACAAACCATAAATGAAGCAACAAACTAAATATCTTCTTTACCGCTAAATCGCTCTCCGTACACCGATCAGTAACGTGAATTGTTAGTCCACTGGTAACCAGTGGTGATTTGCTAACATATGATTTAACGGAGTGGAAGATTGTATATAATTTTGGAACGGAAGATTGCCAATACAATAAATAAAAAAATCCAAATTCTTCAATTGTTGCAAATATATTTGTTCATATCTTTTAAATCTGACACCGGATTTAGGCAAATAAAAATTTATTTGGATAAATGTAGAGCTCTAGTGTAATAATATCTAGAGAAAAATTTATACAGAAATGCTACAAAAATACAAGAACGGGTTCAGCCTATTAAAAAAGTGTCGGAACGTCATTCCGGTGCATTCCGGCGCCACTGCATTCCTGCTGCTAACCAATTTTAACATTCGGAAGATTGTAGTCTCTAAAAATTTAAATTTGAAGAGATAAACTCCACCAATAAGTATGTTCATATATGTAAAATGTTGCTGTAATGTTGTACATTTTCTTAAAAAGTAGAATAATACTTATTGGTGGAATTTATATCCCTCCAAATTCTCTATTAGAAATCTATGAGGAACATTGCAATACAATAGACGACTGGTCGCCAGTAACAGGAATTAATGTTTTTTAATGTACACAATTGTTCGTCTTTTTTGACACCTAAATTGTTTTTTTTATCTGAACGATTTTCTGCTAGCTTCACGTTGCTTTTTCTGATTAATTAGATCACTTTATTGCTTTATCCTTACTTCTGCTTTAGAAAAATTTTAATTGAGCCAGTTTTCCAGAATTATAATAGCGTCATATTGCCTGATTATCTCCATGCTTCATTATTATTATTTCTTTAATACTGAAACCTCATATTTACACTTTCTATCTCTCTTATCGGATAACATATCCCATGTAAATTAATTCAATTAATTATGGTAATAAGTAATCCTCTAATATAATTAAATTGATTAATCAAATTTAATTCAATTCGGATAAAATATATAAATTCGTAATGTTTAATACCACTGTAATGGAAAGAGATTAAAACAGCGAACACCTGCGTCCGTAATATACGTTCGCAGGCAGAAAGATTCTGGTACTTCCTGGCATAGAAAGCGTAATATCGCACACAGATCATTTGTCGTGTTTTGGGCTTCGTGGAATTACTTACTTTAATCGTCAATTTATTCTCATTACATTTAAAGAGATAACTCTAACCATTTTTCTTGCGTGGAATCAGATGAATTCTGATTGTTCGAACAGCGTATGTTCTCGTAGATTTTTGACCGAAAGATAATGCAATATTGTTTCTTAAATTTTCTCAAGCTACTCCCTTCGAGCTGTCGAATTACTCAAAGTGCCACTGGCCACATGCCATTCTCTATAAAAGTCTCCCTACCAGCTTACTGCATATAAATGGACCTACTCAATCCAGCGTCCACCAGACGCATTTTCGGTCTTGTGCTAGTCGTTTCTGAGTGAGCAAATTCGCACATTTCGACTGACATAATTCTTTTTAAATTATCAGATCTATTTCTTGCACCGTGAGGTAATTCGCGGCCTTGAAGTTGGTTTTCTCGAAATAAGCGGCAATAACAATTTGCTTATTTTATTTATTTAAATTCAACAAACTAGTAAAGAAAGTCACCAATAATTTTTATAAACATCAGGTCAGGTATATTACATTATTATTTTGGCTGAATCTTTCGTTCTCTTGTCGTCATCGTCTTATTCACTCACTCATAAATATTTTATAAGCACTTCCTTGTCATCTATGTCAAATAAAAAAAACGAGGAGGTCAACGTCAGAGGAAGAGAGAAGCCAATCACCAAGGCCACCGAGCAATCGAGGATAGAATTCCAGAGAGGCCCATCAGACTGCGCCGTCCACGTACCCCACGCATGCTGGTGGGGTACGGGTACGTGGGGAGAAGATGTGCCTGCTCCAACCACACCATCAAAACATCGAGAAGAATCAATCATCATGCAATAGTTCACCGCTTCCGCCCACAATCTCAGCCGACGTGCCTCTACCACCCACTCCAGACAAAGGATGATTGTATCCAATAACCCGTGAAGACCATCACTGACGCCTCTTCCCTTTTTACTTCGGCGACAGCGATTACAATGCATTATACGAACGTACCACTTTCATCTCCGTCAAAAATCATTTCATATCTTCGATAACTTATGCTACAGTTCATACAACGTATCTCATACCTTCAACAGTTCATCTCGCATCACCAACTATGAATTTCGTACCCTCATCATGCTACCTGACTAGAACCAACTACAGTATATTCACTAGGAATCCACCATCCATTCATTTAATTCAACCGACGTCCGCATAGAAATAAACGATACTGCTCAATTAGAAGAAAAGTCACGTTCCAATCAGAAGAACAAATAATAACAAAAAATCAAATTGTCTATAGTTAACTTCTTTTTACTTGCTACTTTTTATTAATGGAAGGAAATGAAACAGCTTAACGAATTTTAAATTATAATTTAACCTCCAATATCATTGTCTGTCAATTAAATTCCTGAGTCGAATCATAACTGACTGCGTATTATAAATATTTGTTACAATAAATCTTATTATATTACTCCGTTATTACGTATATATATATATATATATATATATATATATATATATATATGTAAACCTATAGATATACATTTGTGTACTTAATACCAATAGAGATCAGCTACTTTGTTTCTCACCCCATGAGCATTAAATGTTATAAACAGAATAAAATAAAGGCAGTACGGTAGTCAAAAGCCTAATTACGATCCCTCTTTAATAAGATTCAATTTTGTAAAATCTGTTGGTTCATTTTTTATTTCATTTCAAGAGAGTCAGATCATATTTTGATATTTGTGATATCATTTTATCTAATTTGTTTTCTATAACAAACAAATCTTCCATTATGCCTTACTTGTTTATACTTGTTTGTTGTAATATTTGAAAGAAACATATTTTTTATTTAGGCGGTGGCCATAGTCCTCCAACTGCTATTGGCGCCGATACGACTACTGGTCATAGCTCGTCTTCTGGTTGTAGTACAGATAGCGATGGTTTATCACCAGCTCCATCAAATTGTTCGCAAGCATCTAGCGCTGATCTGGTTTATGTACAGCACAGCCAAAATCAGCATAGTAATAGTAGCGGCCGTCTACAACATCAACAGTCTTCTATGGTATGTTTCTTTATATAAAACATTTCCTGCAGATTTTCTATTTAAATTTCAATAAGGATTACATTTCTATTTAAACGAATTCTTGTCGCATGCACCCAAAAGTTTGTATTTTTTGTATATGAGTGCCTGGCGTTAAACGACGCATTTAAACGGTAGTTCAGTACTTCAGAGACACACGCTACAGAGTCTCCATTGCAGCAGTAATGCGGTGTTGGAGTTCACCATATTGCTGATATTGGTAGCACGTAAACCTAATTTTTAATTTATCCGCATAGGAGAAAAAAAATTGCAAATAGCACATAGCCCAATTTGACGATGAAGAAATGTCTCGTTAGATAGTGACGCACTTTATCGTGTCAATGGGGTGAAGTTCCATCTTATTGGAAGTGAAGTTATTTGAATCCTTTGTTAATTAAATTACGGAAACAACTGGCACATCTAGACATGTTTTACCGAACACAGTCTTTTCATTGAAGAAAAAGGGCACGTACACTTTTGTTTTCGGAAACCGCACAGAATATTTAATTTTGGGGAATCCCTTTCATGTTTCACAATGGTATGATGTTTCACATATACGCATATTATGTCGATTTTGTCTTCCATTGAAATGAAATGTAGACACGTCATACTCACAACAGGCGATTAAAAAATTCGTTGTTCTCCATCGCTTCCTACATTACAACAAAAAAATTGTTGACTTTACATGGTTGTCAGATCGTAAACTTTGTAGAGGCTGTATACGGTACGGTTTAAAATGCAATCACCATCGCAAAATCTTCCATACATCTGGGGAATACCGTGTTCAGGACTTGCTCTGATAGTGGAGTATTGTGGCGTATGCGCGAAATTTTGCCCAATTGCCTGCGGCGTGTCGTAAGAAACGCGTCATTTTCCGATGGTTTTCCGTAACAGAGTTCATACTGTTTAGCCTAACCCCTAGGGGAGGCAAAAGTTACTCTCTCTGAAGTTAGTATCTCGCCACGGTTAGGATGGGATCCGGAGGACTCCTTCGTAACTGGCTCGACTTTCTTCTTTGGAAGAGGCGCCCGCTCGTTACAATCTGGGCGCCCGCTCGTTACAATCTGGGCGCCAAATTAAATCCAAGACAAAATATAGGTATGGTTAGTTAAAAAAAGATACTTCATCCACCAATGTTTCGCCGATGGTCCGGATAGCTGACTAAGGGATGACTGCACTGATGACACAATTCTACGACTTAGGAGAGGGGCCCATAAGCTGCTTAAGTCGTTGCCGCCGCCGACATCCAACGCTCAGATGCGCATGGTCCTCACCGCGCCCAAAATGACTGAAAGACACCAAAAACCACGCAAAGATGTTCTTCCAAAAACGCCTACTGAGGGTTCATTCTCGTGGTGAATAACTTCAACATGCAACGAATTATCGTTCACCGCAAGTCTTTTTGAGTCAATGGCCTCAGTCTAAGCCCTAGGGTGGTGGCCTATAAATCACAAACGCGCTTGCTCTGGTGCCATTTCGACATTAAACAATTAATAAACTTACCCAAATTGGGCTGCACAACCATGGTACCTAGCGGCTTAATTTAAAAATCTCACAATCCCAAACCCATTTAATTACACGTATCTTGTTCACAGCGACATTACAATACTTCAAAATTAATTAGCAGGAGCCAAACATTCGACCGCTATGTGACGCTAAGTTTCGGAGGAGAATGGCTACATCCGGCCTCTCAAATCCTAGCAGACAGGTTGCATCCCTTCCACTCGTCACCAATTGCAACCAACAAAATCTCATTAGTCCAACGGTTCTTACATAATCATCGACTAATCGGAAAATTCGAAATATAAAAACGTTGGCCAATAGAAACGACAACAACTGGCGTACCTCGCCTATTGTCTTTCAGCCTGTTATTTCAAGCTCCAAATGCAATTAATTACCGTACATCACCTACTGCCACGAATATATTATTAGCATCCAGATGATTACTCTTACAATCACAATCGTCTAATAACACCCCTAACTAACCAAATACAACCCTCAAAGTAAATTGTTATACGAAGTAGTGCCACCTAGGATAAATTCGGCCCCATCTATAGCATACCATCTTGAGAATAGATAGAGCGATATGCTGCTCTATAATTGTCATATGTTACACACAAATAAAAATAAACCTAATCGCACATTTTATGTTGACAATTGCCCGCTAGAACCGCTGTTAAATAATAAAATTAAACTTATTAGACTACCATAGCACAACAGATCAATAATAATTATGCACATTATGCACAAACGTATTTCTTTCCTAGGAAAGTGATATACTAATAGTTATCGTAATTAAACGTAAACAAACCCATTTTAGCTATGAAATAATCTGTACAAGCTGAAGTCAAGGCGTTTCTACAATCAAACTGTAGTTATTGTTGGCCTAAAAGCCAAAGAAGGTAGCGAAATATAACTGGTACTTAAACAAACTAAACTTTTCCGATGTAAACAATACGTCGCACAAGCAAAAAAGTGAATAGAACAATATACAGTAATCAACGCAAATTTATAAGGAAACAAACTCCAATAACAGGTAATGAATTAAATTTCATTAACTAGTTGTATTCTCCTTAGACCAATATTTTGCCCTTAAGTTTTAAATTCAACCAGCTTTTTTTAAAGCTGGTTACACTGCTATCAGATGGTTTAAATCGAAGTGTTGCAAGCACACCATTTTAAATTCTGACATGTTCGCTTTTTTGTGACGTATTGTTTAATATTGTATTTGAAATACTTTTTGAAATACATCTTTGATGATTCATTTCTAGTAATCCTGTAGTTATAAACCAATGGAACTACAAAAGGTAATTAAGTAAATTAAACACACGAGATAGAATTAATGTTGCACAGATGGATCTTTATATGGCAAATTTCTCAGAGACTTAGTATCATCTTAGACTGTTTGATCTTCCTTAGGCTGGTCTTCCTTGATCTTCCTTGATCTTCCTTGATCTTCCTTGATCTTCCTTGATCTTCCTTGATCTTCCTTGATCTTCCTCGATTTTCCTTAATATTCCTTGATAAGTTTAATTTTATTATTTAACAGCGGTTCTAGCAGGCAATTGTAAACATAAAATGTGCGATTAGGTTTATTATTATTTGTGCGTAACATATGACTATTATAGAGCAGCGTACCACTCTATAATTCACGAGATCACCAAAGTGTAAGTATTATGCTACAGAAGGCACCGAATTTATCCAAGGTGGCACTATTTCGTATAATCATGTACTTCGAGGGTTGTATTGGCTAATTAGGGGTGTTATTAGACGATTGTGATTGTACAGACTTACGAACTCTTCTTGAGCCTAAATGTCGCTTGTTAGAGGTTCATATGAAATAGTTTCACAATAAATTGTAATGTCGAAGATTTACAAGGATATTATTTTAGAAAATTTGCGCAATCATTTTAAATCGTTTATTATTATGTGATTTTTGATATACTATTAATCTTTTATAGGCTATGGTACATTGTGTTTCAAGTTCTGAACCCGATTCAGTTGAACTAAATACACAAATTCCTGATATGGATTGGAATATGTCATCACGTAACGGACCTATGGGGTCAATAAAATTGGAGTTTACCGATATTGCAACGAATTTGTCCGACAATAATTCTATGGTATGCTAAAAACTGATCCCAATAAAATAAAAAAAAACTTTTTTATTATTTATTCCTTACAATATTACAATAAAGTACATCTGAATTTGAACGCTAAAAGTTTTTTTTATTGAATTCATTGTCGTATTCATTGTCGTAATTATATGAATTAAAACCCTCATGAGGATACGAAGGACGGGACATGCGAAATTCAAATTTATTTGAGTAAAAATATATTGAGTAACACTATTTGAACTTTATATATTGTAACGCGGAACATTTAAAGTTATTTTCATACTCTTGCATAGTGTAACAATAAATTAAACTACTTATATAATGTTTATTGCACTATGTAAAATTCAAGTACATCTTGATGTTTTTGAGTTCATTCTAAAGATATTAAAGATATTTAACATTAAACTTTAAAATATTTTTATTTACACGAATTTCGAATAATTTTACATGTCACGCTAATTCTCATTTAACCATGACAACTTTATTTTCATTTTATAGTTTTGAACGCAAATGTTGTTTTTATGTTGTTTCTAGTACTGAAGAGGGCTTAATCTCTCAACCAAATTTCGGTACTATATGGCTGGAATTCTTAAATTCATTAAATAACTTTTGCTGTCCAAATTCCAAACATTTCTTTACACCTATTCGAATTGTGGAACGGGAATCTGCGTCATTTTTTATATTTTATAATTATATAAGGCTTTGCTCTACGTTGAAATAACTTTTCTTAAATTGTTGTTTAGAAGAAACGTCATCAGACAACAACATCTATGTTAGGCTATCCAGAAGCAACGATACAATTTCTTCACGAAACAAATTTCAAGCAGGAAATCAAACAGGAAGACACCGTCGTCAGTTCCCGACATTACGAAAAAATACAGCATAAACGTAAACATGGCGATACGTTAATGGTTTTAGAAAATATGCATTCATCAATGTTTGATGATGATGATGGTATGTGATTCTTTTCTTTTTTTTATTGCATGATAAACAGTAATTTATTTATTTTAATGGCTATAGATTTGAAAATTTATGTACATTATAAAAGGAATATTAAATTAAAAAGAAAACGTATGGGTAAGCATAATTTTGGACGCTATGCGTTGTCCACGTGGCTTTTAATGTTTACATGCTTATCTTGTACTGAAATTATGGGATTATTCCGTATTTTCTTGCAAAACTAG
This sequence comes from Adranes taylori, assembly GCA_009867245.2. Taxonomy (NCBI): domain Eukaryota; kingdom Metazoa; phylum Arthropoda; class Insecta; order Coleoptera; family Staphylinidae; genus Adranes; species Adranes taylori. The sequence goes on along the minus strand of WYDF02274534.1, from coordinate 183 downwards.
TAATTAACATTCATGTATCTAGTTTTGTATAATTACCATATTGATAGCTAAATAGTATTCAAATATGTAAACACTACGTGTTTATTAGACATTCCAATTAAATTTTTTTTGTTAAACATACAGTCAACGATACAGTTCATTATATCTACAAAAGTGATTGCACTAATAGAAGTCAATGCTAAG
>WYDF02274523.1:0-17727 GCA_009867245.2 Adranes taylori | reverse complement strand
ATAAAGTGATAGTATACCCAAATAAATATTATTATTTAAATATTACTCGCTGGGTGCACTTTTATATGACTTAAATGTGCGTAGAATGGACTGCTTCTTTTTCATATAAAAGTTTCGTTTATCGGACTTCCGCCCCTACCGGTGATTTTTCTGATTAACTTGAAAATAAATTAAAGTATGAGATATGCCTCTTTATGCGCATTCTATATACTTTTTTTTCAATTAAAAAGGGCCTGCTTCTTTCTTCAATTTGTTTTTGTATTCGAGTAGATATGTACGTCTTAAGTTCAATAGGATTAAGTTGCTATCACTAAGTTGCTTTTACACGTACTTTTTGTAAAACATATGCATATTTACTTCATTTTTGTAATATTGCACATAATATTTTGAAAATATAAATTATTCAGATGTTTTCATAATTTGCTCTAAATTGCTCCATTAAATTAAAACGCACTAATGCATAAAAATATGTACCAATCAAACTGAAAGTTGTCAATAAATATTTTTACTACATCAAAAGCTACGCGTAATTTTTAAACTTTACACGCGATGCATTTGTGTCTATAATCTATAAACTTCCATTAAAAATACTAAACTTAGCTGATTTTATTTTACCAGATAAATATTAATGAATTAAATAAATAATAAATTTTTGAAACTTAAGAATAAAAGCATTTACAATTTATACCAAAAATTGCATTAATTGCGCCACGTAGAAAACATTAAGAAATTACTTTACTGGCAGTAAATTTATAGAAAATATATTTTTTAAGCATAGTTTTTAACCTACCTATTTATTTTTGGTTTGTTATAATAAACATTGACATCAGTCGGATTTTTTAGTCTATTGTTTGCCTTAGCTCGAAACATCTATCTAATCGGTTAGCAAAGATGTTCTCAGTTTAGTGCCCAATGGAGAATTTTGTATGAAATATAGATTGAAAATATAGTTTTTAACTCATCCAAATATATGGTGCTGCAAGCTATGCCACATATGTCAAACTAAACAAGACAGTCAACAAATAGTCAACGTTTCAAAATTTTATATTTAATTCCATATAAAATAACAGATTCATCATAAGTCAAAAAAATATATTCACATAAGTATATCTGATACACAAGACTTATAAAAGATTAAAAATAGACACACTGTTATAACCATGAGGGCCATAAAAAGTTTATAGAAATGAAACAACATTGACAGAAAAACACGTTTATACAGTAACCACAAATATTAAGAGACATTATCATTGGATCGTTAAGATATTTAAAGATTAATACATTTCAAAGGACAATAAAAATAAATTCAAAATGGAACCCGCCCTATATTCGCGAACCACTACATATGGTGCTCCCGGACAAACTCTTTAAACATAAATCACAAATATTAAAGGAATATAATCGTTAAAATATATAAAGAATAATAATTTTCAATAACTATAAGATTTTTTTACGTACAGTTGTTTCGGCACGATCAACCTCACGTGCCGGCTCCAACGTAACTCATGAGGACAGTCAATTTCAGTCCTAAATTTAATAGATATTTTTACAATATTTCTTGTAAATCGAATAAAAACACCTTAAACATCTCTAAAGCATATGTTACATACCTAATAAATTTTCAAGGTAATCATTATAATAAATTATTTAAATTTAAAAATAGCACTTTCGCAATAATTAATAAGTATATACTCATTTAATAATCAACATAATAACTGAATGGCTTTAGTTTCCATGGGTTGGCACAGCTGCGCATTGAAGCACACATATTTCGTATGCTTGACTCTTCATTAATCTCTACTCTACTGTATCCTATTAAAATACGTGTAGGAGAATCAAAATAAATTTCAATTACTTTGATAGTTCACGAATTTTATTAAAAACAATATGAAAAAATATTGTTTATTATGACATAACCTCAGACGCCAGAGTGACGATAAAATGTAGTTTAAGTAGGTAAATATAGTGTTTATAACGTCGATTTCCTGTAGGTCAGTTGGAGCATTTTGAAGAGCTATAACTCCTGAACAAAAAGAGCCACCAAGATATGATATACACCACTGTTCTTGATTGTTGTAAGAGCTTTCAAATAAAGTATGATTTTTAATTTTCGGCGTGTGTCTATAGACAAGCCAGAATGCTTTTATAAAGGACGCAATATATTAAATAAACTAGTACAACTACACTACACGAAGAAGCTAAAACATATTTAAATAAAATGTAAGTTCATGATGAACTTATTTCCAATCCATCCGTATAAAATTTACGAGGGAAAACCAATACTGTAAACATAGTAATAAAGTGGTATACCATATATGATGTATACATAACCATAAAAAGAATGAACAAATATTTAAAAGTAAAATATAATAGAAAAAATGGCTTGAGTACTGTTTATGGAGGCCCGCCTAAAATTAAGTCATGCCTTATTTGAAAGCTCTTGATGCACTGAGACTTTTAAATATTAGCGGGAGTACATTAACCATACTCAAGCCGAAAAGATTTCTAACTCACCCGCGTAAACTACAACTGGACACTGTCTTTTATAATCATCACTCATAATGCATAAAAAAGCCACATTGCGAATAATAAGCCAAACGAATGATATTAAAGTTTAAGTGCAGGCTTTATAGTTATAATAAATACCGAATATATTTAGTTCTCATAACTATGACCGAACCAGCGACTGTATTTTGTGAGAACCAATAATTTTCGTTAAGAAAACACAAAACAATATAATTGTCTTCGAAATAGTATGATAGAGCACATACAAAAAGTCCTCTAAATACGTTCTTTTTGGTAAATAAAGTGTAAGGAAAAATTCTTCCGAACATTAGCGTCATGATTTCAATGCTCATTGTACGTCGCCTTATTTTCGTCGTCTAGGCATATCGCCGACTTCCATGTAGAATCTTTTTTTTTTGGGATTGGGCAACAAACTATACAGTCACCATTAATGGGATGCATCCCCGGCGCAAGTATATAGGTAAGTTAGAACAACGCAACATAATCGTAATTGACATGAATTAACAGAACTGCCTGGAGACAGAGGCAAATTTAGGAGCTTGTATGACCTAATGTGAAATACTGTATATATTGAGATAAGCCAGACATTACAAGAGCAGAAAATAAAATCGCTAAGTACTAAATATTTCGAAAGTAGTGCTAAAAACATTATTCTTGCAAAACTACCTATAACCTAATTATCAAACTCATTTCAAACAATGAAAAATTTGGCCCTTGCTCTACTGAAGTTGCTTGGTTCCTCACATAAATAAAATCAAGCACCATAAATTACTTTGAATTCTGTATTGGAAACAGGAGAATAACAAATTGCGTAACTAAGATTAAAGCAGGAGAACAGTACGTTTTTCATTAACATTAATATGGCAAGAAAATTTCTGACCTATTTCTGTTTTTCTTAAATCGAGGTAACAAAAATGATCTATTCAATAGAGAGAGTTTGGCATCCCTGTTATATTGCATTCATTTAGTTAATGATGATATGATTTATATTTTCATGTTAAAATGTTAAATAATTTAAATGTTACTTCTCGTAACGGTTTTGTTGTATTAACACAAAATATAAATCAAATACTAATATTATCCATTCACTTTTTATTTGCAGTTAGTATATATTTTTAATATTGTTGTTAATTTAAAATTATGCTAATTTTTATTGTTCATATTGAATTATTAATCAATAATTATGTTCAATCAAGCATAATTTTCTACAGAAGCTATTAAAGGAGAAAAATAAGAGAAACCAGAAAAGTCAAATAACAGTTTCGAAGTGGTCACTGCATTAATATTTTTTGTTATATTTCCCTATATATATTGAAAGAATTTAAAAACACGTTTGTCTCTATATAAGAAATGATGAAAAGAGTTTAAAATACGTTAATAGTAGTTGTCACTTCTAAGAAAACCTAAATGAAAATAAAACATGAATGGTTAATAGACTTCTCATTAATTATCTATTTGTATATTTGTTTAAAGATATTTATTTATATTAATATTGCATATCTGCCCAACGATTTTCCTTTAACAAAAATGTCTAAATATTGTGTATAAGATTGCATACTAGGGTATAAATATGGGTACATTTTGTAAATTAAATGATGTATTACTAATTTTATAATACTATTATACTAGGTTTTATAATTACTAGTGTACTACTAGTAGTATTAAGATAACATACTAATCAAAACACAGAAAAAATATATATACAAAAAGAGAGTTCATAGTAATGAATCTCTCTGGTGTCCTCGATTTATATATAAAATATTAATTATTTTTGTGTATTTGATTACACGTTAAATATTCGTATTACATATTAAAATAGTTATGAAATAGAAATGAAGAAAAAAATCTTTTTCCAATTCACAAGTATGCCTTGATAAAAGAACTTACGCAGCCCTCTTAGTAGAAAAGATATTAATACATTTAATAATTCTTATATTCAAATTATTTAATGTTCCTTTTCTCAATAAAGGTTCTAAATGTATTAATTATAAAATCAACATTTTGGGCATTTGTTTTAACATTTTCGTAATCTCCATCTCAATTCCAATAGAATTTGTTTAGGTACTGTAAATTGCATTAATCATAAACGTAGTTTAAAATTAAATAAATGTTCTTTTTTAAATCAGTCTTCTCTTTTATGTCTACCGCCATTCACTGTATCGCTATTTCCATTCGCAACTCTCGTTGAGGCTATAGTCGCTGAGTGTGCTGCGGTACCACTTGCAACACTGCACGTAGGAATACGCGCCTTGAAAAAACCCAAACCCATCCAATTCGTAAACGTCGCCATAGCGAATGCGCCACGTTGGGCCTGTTCATGCATATGTTCCTTTTGGAGTTGGTAACGATAGAGCAATGAGCCAGCAACGAGAGCTGATACGACAGCCGATACGGCGACCATTACGAAGAGAACGCTGAAACCGGACACAGGTAAGCAAATGCCGTAGACAATCTCTTCGCGTATTTTTCCCTGGAAAATTGCGAAAGTACACAAATCATTCAAATATAAAATATCTAAAAAAAAAAGTATAATAATAATATACTTATTGAATTTTACACCTTTCGGTAACTGTGTAATACTCGTAGATGTATAACTACATCTAATGTAATCTATGTCTATAACTAGTCTAAAAGAAAACATATATGTATAATAATGGCAATAACAATAAATGTGACAATGATAATATAATATAATGCTAATATAAAACCTAGATTATTATTGTTAATATGTTGTCACACAAATTTTAACTTATGTCGTCTTTGGTTCCTTTATTTGGGTTACTTCCTTCTCTACTTTTGTCTTGGTAGTTTTCTAGCTTATATGGTTTCATCCTTTTTTGTTAACGCTTTCCCTAATATTCTGTATTTCTTTATCCCCTAGTTTATTCCAATTATTTATAGATTTATATATGTATATAATGATTTTTCCCAATATCTGTATTTGGTCTCGGCAACTTAAGTTTACTGCTATTTCCTCGTTGACTGGTCACCGACAAGAAATTTTTTGAAAGCTCCTCCAGTGTGCTGTCCCTAAGGGCTAGTCTTGTAAAACATTTTAATCTCGCATTTTTTTCCCTCTCATTCTGGTCTTTCCATTCCAATCTCCTAAGCATATCTGTAGTACTAGACGTTCTACGATAGTTCCCTAGTACCTACCTCGCGCCTATTGTTTTGCACTCTTTCACAATAAGAAATTTGGGGCTTAGATCCGATACTTCGTGTGCGTATTCTAATTGTAGTCTTACTAGATTCTTTTACGCCTTTTTAATATTTGGCTACTGCTTTTATACAATGTTCTTCCCACCATTTGAAGTTTCAGATAAACCTTCTTCGTGATTTTTTCACGTGCTCTATCCATTTTAAGTTTTCCATCATAGTAACCCCTAAGTAGGTTTTTTGATCCGTCTCAATTATTGCTCTATCTTTTACAAAGTATCTTTTATTTATCTTATTTCTCTTTTGTGTGAAACTAATTTTCTGGAATTTTTTGACATTTTCCGACATACTGTTTCCTAGAACCCAGTTATTAATCGTATTGATATCAGCTGGTAACTTCTCACAATATTCTAGGCTTTGAACATTCCTATATATTACACATCTGCAAACAGCCTGAAATCACATGTTAGGTTAGTTCTCATATCACACTTGTATAATAAAAACAACATTGGACCGATGACACATTCTTGAGGGACACCTGACAAAACATTTCCCTTTTGCTACATTTCTTCATCAATAATTATTTGTTGAGTTCTGCTGTTTAAGTATTCCTGGGTCCAGTATAACACTCGTCTATCGAATTTGTTGTATCCACATAGCTTTTTTGTTAGTTTCCTAGTCGCAACCTTATCGAAGGCTTTCTGAAAATCAATTGCTACAGCATCCACATGCCCCTTCTTGTCGATTATGTGAATGATATTTTCTGTTAAACAGTTACAATCAGCGATTTCTTCCAATCATGTACCGCGCAATTGTTTATACTGACAATGACCATGTAGTATAAATATTTCGTCACTTCTTCCTCTCCCAGTTTCAAAAATTTATTGGTATTTTATTAGGTTTTTTATTCCATGGCAAACCTCTCTTTTATTTGCGACACATTTGCTTTCTTATCGTGCCAAGTTAACTCCAAATCCAGCTCCACGATAACTGCTTTATGGTCTGCTATTTCATTTATAACTGAGCTGTTATTAATTGTCTCCATCCAATTACACTTTCCTTCCTCAGTTTCCCTTGTCCCTTCTTGTATTATTTGGTGCAAGCTGTATAAAAATTTCCCAAAACAAGAATGATTATAAATGTGTGAACTCGTTCACAAACTCAAAAAAGCTAGATTATTATAATTATACTCGTACCTGAAATATTGTTACAGCTTCAGCTTTACTATCTGGACTAAATGCCAAATCAGCTTCTGATATAACGTCATAAATTCCGCTTACACCAACATCAGCACTTCTCGCTTTTCTATCCGATATAACCATTGACCTGCTACAAAAATAATAAACAAAAGATTACACTAGTGTACAGACAAAGGTTCTGGTACACGGGTTAAGGAAAAATAACATTGACAAAATTAAAAGCAAACCAAAATTTTGTTTTGCTGAATTGTTTGCACGTATTTCTACGAGGATACATTCTTAAGGTTTAGTACTGCTTACCCAAACAAGCCTGCAGCTATGTTGAAACTGTTTCGTCAAAGGTGAAATGGTCAATGTAAAATTGTTTAACTACACAAGGTATTTCGACAGATTGAGTCAAAAGCAATTAGCCGATTCTAAGAATTCCCATGAGTAAACCCGCTCAGGAAGCTGAAGGAAATGCACTGTCAGCACTTCAAGGAACTGACAAATCATTAAAAAGTAAGTCCAGTTAAATTCAACGGTCGCTTCTAAAAGTCGAAAATAAGCGCGAAGCGCATGCAATTCCAATGATGACGCTAAAACTCCAGCGCCGGGCTACTGCTAAGAGGTAAAAACGAATTCTCTTCACCCCCATACAACCGTAGAACTCTGTGGACCCATCAACACTTCGGGGATGGGGAATGGTCATTCCAACAAGACTCAGACTCAAACCACGCAATAGTGGTACAAGGCTTGTTTTCGTCTCATCAGCCGAATAGCCACGCTGTTTGGCGAATCTCAATGCGATGTGCCATTTGGAAGCTACGGCTTGTGCTAAACGCCACAAGAGTTTATAGTTACTGAGCCAATCTTTGCACCAAGGAAGAAGCAAATTGTCGTCGACAGACTTGAGGCTCTTCGCGAAAAATTGCAAGAGTATTATTACTTAATGCCCAACTTCGCTTGTTTAGGTATTTTAAAGTATTTTTTGTCACTGTATTTGTTCACGAAGATAGAAATGCATGAAGTATTAATGTTAAAAAAAATTGTTCAATCATGCTTACCTTCTTCTTCGAGTTAAAGGTCCTCTCAACGGTTCTCGTTGTACTTTCTCAGTCTGTTCTTGACCTTGTGAAGATGATATTGTAGAAGATTTCTTAGAACTGCTCTCTGTAGCATCGTCTTTTATTACATCGTTATTTTCTATAGCTTTTTCAGATGTTTTTAAATGTAATTCTGTGTTTTCATCCTTTGACTGTGAAACATCAATATCCTAAAATTTAGAAATATCAAAATATTTTAACATAATACGGTCCACTTATCAATAGTTGAATTTTATGCTGGATATCTTTTAAAGGGCATGGGGGAAGGTTTGTTGTGGATTATATAGTGATGGATGAGAAGGCAGAGGAAATATTAGAAGGTAGAAAGTGTGTGAGAGTGTGGAGTCTGACCACTACCCGATTGAGACGGTATGGAATATGGAGATGAAGGGTGAGGAGAAAAATAAAGAGGGGAATATGGAGGAGGTAGATTTGAATGAAATTAGAAGGTTAAAAGAGAGATTGTGAACCGGTTACAGAAAGCAGGACAGGAAGGAATGAATAATATAGAAGAGATTACTGGGGAGATGCTAGATAGGATCAATACGAGGAAAGCGGGGAAATGTATCAGAGATGAATATATCGAATTGGATGAAGAATGCTTAAAGAAAAAAAGGAAAGTGAAAAAGTTACTCAGGACAGTGGGGCGGATTGGGGAGAATATAACTGATCTAGAGAAGAATGGTTAAAGGAGGAGAACAAGGGAAAAGAAAGAATGAGGACAAATAAGGAAGAGGAGATAAGTAAAATTAGTACCTAAAGGGAAGTATGGAGATACAGGGGAAAGAGTCAGATAGCAGGAAGGAAAGTAAGGTATAATTTACATATATGTGAATGGGAGGAGAAGTGTAGGAGAGAAGTGTTTGTGGAAGAAAATCGGGGAAATGGATTTGGGGAAGAGAAAAGGGGATTTGTGGGGATGGACGAGAGCGAAGTGGAGGAAATAAGTATAGAAGAAGTAAAGGCAGATATTAAGAATGTGAAAAAAGGTGGAGCAGCGGGGCCAAATAGAGAACCCGTGGATATATGGGAATGTTTAGATTAGAGTAGGTTGTGTGCGCTAGTGATGAATAGGATAATAGGATAATAGAGAATGAATAGGATATGAAAAGGTGAAGAAAGAGTGTCAGAAAAATGGGAAAAAGGAGAACTAGTGCCAGTGTATTAGAGAGCAAACAGAATGGATGTGGAGTTATAGTGTAGTTACAGTTATGGATGGGTTGTATAGGTTGTATGCGAGGGTCATAAATAGGAGGTTGAAAGAGGAAATTAGGGAGAAGGACATTTTATTATAGAATGGATTTGTTAGAGGTAGGGAGACGACTGATAATATTGTCACAGTAAAATATATTATGAGTAGAAAGATAGCAAAAAAAATAAGTTGTACCTCCTGTTTGTTGACTTGAAAGCGGCGTTTGATCGGATTGTGAGGGAAAGATTGTGGAAGCGGATGGATAAGGATTACTAGAGCATTGGTAAGAATGATAAAAGGATTGTATGAAGGCACGAAAGTAAGAGCAAATGTTAATGATAGTGTATCGGATTGGTTTGAGACAAGAAAGGGAGTAAGGCACCGTTGAACAGTTAGTGCTTATCTGTTCAATAAATATTTATCAGACTTGGAGGAGGTTTTGGAGAAGGAACAATCGGGTGGGATGTAGATTGGAAGGATACATATATGGTCTCTTACGTATGCGGACGATATAGTATGTATGGCGGGTAGTACAGAAGAGATAAAAGAAATGATTTGGAGGGTGAAAGGATATTCAATAGAAGCGAATTGGAAATAAATGTGAAAAAACCTAAAATATTGATGTATTTGGGATAGGGGGAAATAAAAATTAAAGGGAACAGGTTTACAAATATTTATGTTAGCTCAAAATGGGTCTCACAAAGAACATATTTAAATGGTAACAAAAATGAGGATGGCTTGGAGAGAATGAGAATGGTGTGGGAAAGGGATTTTGGTGAATCAGTATGAGGATAAATATTATGGAGGTATATGAGAATGATATTATGATGTAAGGAGTGGAAGAATGTGTTATCGAAGACAGAAAAAGATGGAAGGCAGGTGGGATGTTTCAGAAGGATACTGGGTTTGGATAGAAGTGCTAGGAATGAGGTAGTCGGAAGGTTGGAAAATTTATATGTTGGATAAGCTCAAATTTAACCATATCAAGTGAAAAAATGCTTAAATTTGAGCAGAAGGTATTGAAGGACGAGGGAATAGGTTGGTCAGACAACTGTACTTGGAAGGAATGCAGATAGGAGAACATGATGGAAGTGAGAGAGAATAGATTAGGCCTAGAACAAATGTGAATTGGAGGATTGGTTGGTCGTATGAAATATGGTGGAAGAAGATGATGGATTGGAGAGAAGCGGTGAATGAGACTATGCAAAGAATGAGAGATGTAGAGCGCCAAGAGGGAGATAGTAGATTAGGTGAAAGTGGGTATAATAGTAGATAAATTTGGATTAGGGATAAAGAGGGAATAACTAAGTATTTTTTATCAGGTTTGAGATGTAAGGAAAAAACAGCGACTGCAAGATTCAGATGTGAGAATGAGGAGAGGGGAATAAGTACTGGTTGAAAGAGCGAGATGTGTAGGATACAGCAAAAAATGGCAAAAAAAGGAATCGTTGGATAAAAGAATGTGAGGGGCTAGCGTGGAGTGAGAAGGAAACGAAAGGTTGGGGGAAAACTGGAGAGTAAGTTTAGGATAAGAAGGAAAAAGATTGGAATTAATAAAAAAAGTTAGGTATGAAATAAAAAAGAAGGTAAATAGACTATGAAGAGGGAAATGAAAGGAGACGGAAAGCATAGAGGAGATAAATAAGGAAAAATAAAGAAAACAAATGATGAATAAGTGTAGCTTAGATCTGTGTAAGGAATGAGATGAGAGGTGTCGATCAAGTAGGTAAATTATGAGAGGTGAGATATGAGTGAAAGAGGAGGCACGTATGTGGAGGAATAGATGAGGTAAGGGGAAAAGCCTTCCCGTCTCCCTGAAGGGAGCATGGCTTTGGTTTGTTTAACATTGGGTTTGGATGATATGTCTGTTGAAGTATTATGTTTACTATATTTATATATGTTTGTGCATATGCCAATAACAGCTCATTTATTTATTATGCTGGATGAAATTGTAGAAACTTTACGTATATAAATTAAGACACTAGTTTGACACAAAAACAAATTAGTTATCCTTCAAAGTTAACACGCATTGTAGTTATCATTCTACAAACTATGTTTAAATAATTTTATATCAACAAAAATGTAAAATATCAAAACAATAAATTAAGAGTAATCATAATTAAATGATCTCTTTACACACCTAAATATTAATTTATTTCAATTTATAAAGCATTATATTTCATCATATTGTATTGTTCAATTTGTTTTCTGAATAAGTATTATTGAAAAAACTATTAATAGCTTAATCTTGGAAAACTTTTATTTAGTACATGTGATTTAATTTTATGTATTATAAGTATGTAATGAAGACTCTTTCAACAACAATGGTGAATTCTCCAGGCCCAGTTAAATTGTGAGCCAAAGCATTCGCCATTAAGTAGAATTGCTTAAGGATAAAAGAATTTATTTTTTGAAGCAAAATTTTGAAATATTTTTTAACAAAGAAAGTAGAGTTTCCCTAGATTTATAGGAAATTAAAATTTTATAAAGAAAATTATTTCTAGATTTTCTCATTTATGACTTTTTAGAAATGAATTTTCTTTTCAACAAAATGTTGATATAAATCTTATAGAGATTTTTTTTTCCAAATTCGTCAAGCGAGGCCTTTTTGAATGAGAGCATTTATGAATTATTGTTTGGGACAATAACATTTTTATACTATTATTAGTTGGGGTGAATATTTTATATATTCTTTGATATTATCCATAATGTTATGGATATTGATATTATTCATGTTATTCATAATTTCAATAGATATTATGAAAAAACTTAAGTAATGTACCGCTGAGATATGCCATCATTTTAATTTAGTTCTACTGTACTTATTTTGTGTACAATTATCATTTAAGTGTCATCTAATTTATTCAAGATGGAGATTCTTTGAAACGTTTAAGTATTTTGTATGCTGAAGTTGCAAGAATTGTAAATGTTATTTAACACTTAGTGTTTAAACTTTGATTCATGAAATAATATATAATGTATAAACATTCAGAACATGATACTCGCAAATCGGTTGAGTTAGAATTTCAGCATGGGTATTCAAGAGTAGCATTATTTCTTCCGAATGAATAAAACAATGTCGATGAGTCAATTATACAAATTCTAGGTAACAGAGGGGATCGTCGCTGATTGGTGATTATCAATAGATAGTGCAGCGTACTATGTGCTGCCGTTATCAGCAAGAATAGATCTAATTAGTAGTAAATCAATAGTTAGTGAAAGCTTACCGTATGATAGTGTATAAGTATGAGTAAAGAGAGAAGATCGGATTGGACATGAATCCATTACGGCCGAAAGTAATTGTTACTGTAGGGTTATTAGGTAATTAAGTGACAATACAATAGAAGTTAGCAATTCACTAGAAGTAGGAAAAAGTAGTGTTGGAGGGAGAAATTATGAGAAAGAGTAGTAGGCGTAATCTAATAGAACCTTATGTAAAGCGCAGAGTTTTTTATTTGAAAGTGAAAATCAACAATAAAAATTAGAAGGCGAAACTATGTCCGTTGTCAGTATTAAAATTAATTTATTAAATAAGTTGAAGTAAAATCTAATGTAACCAAGTAATAAATAGTTGTTAGTTGAAAGTGTTGTATAATTATATTAAAATAAATTCATTAAATAAATTGAAAGTATTGAGCCGGACTGAGAATTATAGATTAAATTAGGCACTTAGGTAACTGTTCGGGAAGACAGAGTGAACTAATTTGTTATCGCTAAAGAGTTTTTTTTATCTGAGGATTAAGTAAAAGAAGACATGGCGCATAACTGAGTACATTGTTATATTGTATTATTATTGATTATCTAGAACTTTGCAGCGCTTGCTTTTATTAAACATGTTTATGACGAACTATATTGATTTTTATTGAGTACTTAACATTGATTTATTGTATTCTGACTTATTGATTTTATTGTTGTTTTCTTTGAGTTGATTTCCATTATACTGACTTTAAATTTATTCATGATTTTATTTCTTCACGCCTGACCTGTTAATATAGTGCTCATAACGATTAAAACTATTGGTACCGATCTCTAAGCCATCTGCTTTATCTACCTGTCAACATTAGGTTAAATTGCGAGCTCGGTCCGTACATAGGTCCCTATATAGGTCCCTACATAGGTGACTAAAATAATATTTTAGTCCCTACAAAACCTAAACAAATTTTATCCCCCTATACGTTCACGTGTCCACGTACCAAAAAAATAAGTAACAATAATATGTTAGTATGACTCTATATTAATAAAACATCCAATATTATGCGTTATAACTTGGCATCTACGGAAAATTATTTCAATATTAAAAGATCCTTAAAATAAGTTGTTACTTTGCTATGGTTTGATTAATGAAGTAGATATACTTAGATAACAAAAAATAGTTTCCTAAGAAAAAATAAAATAAAACAGTTGTGCCGAGAAAATAAGTGAAAGACATCTATGCATCCATTTTTGTATCTCCTAAAATAAGTCACTATCTGCTTCGATGTTGTACCATTTCATAGTCAATAAATTTCTTATGGCTTTCTTCCCAATTAATCCAGAAAAGAAAACACTAAGATCAATATTGATCTATTTCTGGTTTTAATTTCTAACAGAAAGTTGAGCCAGCATCGTAGCCGTTCAAGGTCAAAATGTGATTAATCCTTCTCTATTAAATTATTCTAAGCATTTTTAAAATTTTGATCATTATTTATAACTAATACAGATTACTTTCAAAAAATTAGAAACATAATAACTTACCGGATCACTTAAACTTCTAGGTTCAACTTTTAACTCTTCTTTAATATTACCATTTGGTTTTAATTCATCGGATTCAATACCTTCGCCAGCTGTTGATCTCCGTTCTCCGCCCAAAAGGAATTTCATTGCTGCGGCTGCAATATCATCCATAATATCCGTGTGATTTAAACCTTCGTCATCATCATTTATTTGACCTTAAAGAAAAAAAGCTATACAATTTGTAGAGACTTCGTACAGAGAACTACTCTTTGTAGAGAGGAATACTTCGTAGAGAGGAATACTCAACATATATGTATGTAGCCTCAAATTACATGTTCCCTTATATAATGTAAAGTTGGATACAAGGAGAAGGAGAAAAAGTCTTGGAAGAAATTATCTTACCAATATGATGATGATGTTCTCCACTTGATTGTTGCATTGAATTCTCATTACTTGGTTTATAAAACAACTCGTCATTTAACTCATGAATTTTATCCCGATGAATTTGTTGATGAACCTTGTCTTTATTGTTTGTGGATTGCGGCTTTTCTGATTGTTGGTTTTTATTTTTATTAGATACTTTCGGTTTATCTTTATTAGATTGTTGCACTTTCTCCTTGTTTGCTTGTGACTGTAGATTTGTTTGTTGGAAGAATTCTTCAAGTGGCTTATAGAAATACTCTTCAATCGCTGAAGGTTGATGAACTACCTCATTATTTGGATGATCTTTATTTTTATTTAATTGTTGCTGGGTTAATGGTTCTTTATGTACTTGATGCGGTTTAACTGTATCTTTGTTCGATTGATATAAGTTATCTTTGTTTGACAGATGTAAAATTTGATCCTTCTTTTGCGATTGCTGTATAGAATCCATATTAGGTTGATTGTAATAGTGATCTTTATTTGTCGTTTCTTTATTGACTTGTTGCAGATGATGTTGGAATGATTCAGCTGTTTCAAGTTCTTCTTGTGATAATTTATCTGATGGATTTTGAGGATTTACATCTTTACGATCTAATGGATTATGATAATGATCAATACTGATTTCACCCTAAATATAAGATGAAAATAATTTTTAAGAAAATAATTGGAAAAAATGTAAGAAAAATAATACCGTATCTAATTGTGGCTGCAATTGACAATGATCCAAACAACCATGTCTACAAATTTCTACTTTGCATTTTATATGAACGCTTAAAGCATCCGGAAATTTGAATGCATGGAAAAATGCGTAAGTTATAACAGATGCACGATCATCTGCTCCCTGAAAGTTAATAAAATGTAAAAATTTAACAAATATTACGTTTGATATTATTAGCTACAGCACCAACAACTAAACTTTAATAGCAGTCACCCTGATGGCTTTAGAATCATTAGAAATAAATATAGATTTGTTAGATACAAAGTTAGCATTTGAAGGTTCTATGCAATATTCAACTATGTAATCTAAATATTTCGGTTAATAAGGTAAATAATTAATTTTCAAAAAAAAAACCTTCTACACTAAAAATTTGTAGAATGTTCTGTTGCAACGAAATTTGTAATATTTTTCTATTTGTTAACAAGTTCAACATTAAAGCTTTAAAGCTTCAACATTAAAGTCATTTGGTTAAAAATTCGTATTTTCGGCCAGTTTTAGTAAAATGTATATTTGTATACTGAGATCATAAAAATAACCGCATGAAGAATTATTTATCAGAAATCTATCTATAAATTCTCTAATATTAACAAATTTGTTGGTTCCATTGGTTCCAATCAACAAAACATAGTACGATAGTCAAATTCATTTATGTAATCAAGGATTAATTAACATTAAACAGATCAAGATCATACAGTAGTGTGGAATTATATAAATGAAACAGTTCTACAAAGGTCTACAATGTACTGTTTATTTGTAATTATTATTAATCAGTTACATATTATTTAAAAGTAATTATATTTTATTTGTAATTATTTATGTAGTGCATTGTGACTAAAATAATATTTAAGTGTGGAACTATATTAGTGAAAGATATTAACATAGGTCTACAATGTGCGGTTTTTTGTAGCATATTCTGATAGGTATAGTTTACTAGGACTAAAAATATCTTTTAGTGTAGAACTATGTTAATATAATATATTAACATGAATCTACATTTTGTGATTATTCGATTCCTAGATACATGTTTAATATCCAGAATAAACTAAGAAAAAGATTATTTATTAAAAATTTAACAATTTCTATACGGAATGCACCAACCAAAAACAGAAAAAATTATTATAAAATTAATTCTTTTAATAATAAAACTGTTGGGTTGATGTTTTCGTAGATAATTTTTGAAGAAATAAAAGTAGTTTACAGGAATTTAGTTAAAGACAGCAATGTTAGAAGGGCGGATAAAAGTTTCCTTGAAAAAAATTAAATAAATGAAAGCAGGAAACCTTTTATGTAGTAACACCAGGGCAAGCAAAAATGCAGCTGCAAGATAAATTTTTATCGCAAAGTCGATTAGGGTGTATGGACTTTGGTCGAGAAAGAGGAATGATCAAGCTCCGGTTATAGAAGTAATTTAATTTTGAAAATAAATAATTTTGAGGAATTAGTAAACAACTAGTTCGGCTAGGTAGTATTCTCAATTACGCAAAATTTGTATGCAGCACTGAATTTCCAATTTAACAATATTTAAAAATAGTTTAAAAAATAGAGTACTCAAGCAATTAGTAAGTTTTCCGAATAAGCTGCGAATTTAAAAGTAACTATTTTGCGAAATCGTATACATGCTTTAAAGAAGAAGGAAAAACAATTGCTTATAAATGATTTTCATACATTGAATACAGGGGGTCATGCAGAGATATCTCGTACTGAAAAGACAGTTAAAACGTTATTTTTTGAATAATTTGGAAGAAGACGTTAAGAGTTTTGTTGAGAAGTGTGACGCATCTCAAAGATATAATTATAGGCAAACACATAAGGAATCACTTTATGTAACAACTGCATCTAGTACAGCATTAGACAAAATAATTTTAGATTTAATAGGCCCATTGCAAACAGATGAAAATAATAATAAGTATTTTCTTTCACTTCAGTGTGAATTGTCCAAGTTTCTGGAATGTTATACAATTTCAAACAAAGAAGCTTATTCTGTCGCTAGGGTTTTTGTTGAAAATTTTATATTACGTTATGCGATTCAATCTAAAATTGCAAGTGACCGGGGTATTGAATTTATAAAGGTTTATGAGGAAATATGTACCATGTTACAAATTGATAAACTTTCAAGTATAATTTTCCATCATGAATCTATTGGGAGTCGTGAAAATTCGCACAAAAATCTGGGTGCTTATTTACCGATGCAAGCTGCCAATGATTGAAAGTTAGTCATCATGGTTACCATTTTGGTATTTTGCTTACAATAACACAGTTCATACTAGTACCCAATATACACGACATGAACTTCTTTTTTGGAAACTTCCAAAACTACCAGCGGCTATTGTTAATCTTTTGGAGATTATCCCTTAGAATTAAAATTTTGATTACAAACAGCACAGGCTGACACTTAATTTCTGCCAAAACGGAAAGAAAACTTAAATTTGATTTTAGGTCCTCGCTACAAACATTTGAAATTAATGATTTTGTCTTGATAAAAACTCATAGACTTATAAGTATGATGCTTTATACAAGAATCCGTATAAGGTTATACAAGTTAAAGATCCTAATTTGATAATAGAAATAGCTGCTAATGAAAGCTACTGAAATTCACAAGAATAGAGCAGCCATGAATAAAGAATGAAAGTTTTTAAGTTGGGTTGTTTTATCTTCCTGGTAAATTTTTCGTATACATGTCACCAACATTTTTTTTTAGTCAAGGAGTGGGAGGGG
>WYDF02274512.1:0-17728 GCA_009867245.2 Adranes taylori | reverse complement strand
CAAACAAACTCTCCAATCTCCCAACAATACACAATCCCAACAGGGAGTGGTTTTTTAGTTAGGGTAAAAATCCCATAGAGTAGGATGCACGGGCATCCGGCGCCTTTTGTAGTTTCTCCACTTCCTACGTAAAACAAAAAATAAATAAATAAAATTAAAAGCAAAGACATGTTAGTTATCAACGGTTTTAAATTTTCGTTTCAAAGGTTATTAGCAAAAGATACTTTAAAAATGAGTTTGTACATCCAGCAACCGCCGTCTAAGGCATTTGTTAAAACTAAAGTAGACAGTTTTGAAGAGATATAATTTTGTTTAAATCACAACAATGACAACATACCCGAAGAAATTCTACACAGGTAAACTATAAGTAATTCAGTGAAAATTAATGCAATTGAGGATATTTCGGCAAAACCAATGGGCTTAATCAGAAAAGATGTACAAGAATCTCAATGTGAAACTATTACCACTTCTGATGTTGAAAGAATGAAAAAAATATGTATGGTGCTAGTTCTAAAATTGCACCAGAACTTCCTACTGCTATTTTTCAATTCCATAGTTTGTTACATTCTGTAGAAATATAAACCAATAGGGGTGAATGTTTTCTTCTAAGAAATAACGAACAAAATAATATCGTCATGTTTTCATATGAAACTAACTTGTTTGCTTTAACAGAAATATCTGAATTATATGTTGAGGGGGCTTTTCAATACTGCCCAAAGTTTTTTATACAATTGTTTACTATTTATGGTTGCAAAATGGCCATTATATTCCTCTTGTTTTCTTTCTTCTTAAAAACAAAAGTATAACTTCATATAAATTAGCTTTTCACTATTTAAAGCAGGTTACGACTTCTTCCCAAAAGTCATAACTGCCGATTTTGAAGTTATATATAAAACAATTAGAGAACTGTTCCCTAAAACTGAAATTCATGGCTGCCGGATTCACTTAGGTCAAAGCTGGTATAAAAAATTCAACAGTTATGTCTTTCCAACAAGTATCAGTTAAAAAATGGTGTCGAAACAGAGTTAACTAAATATCTTACTTACATATTTGGCTTACCGTTTCTCAAAGCAGAAAACGTTGGAGATTGCTCTAGATATCGTTGCAATTCAACCATAAGATGAAAGGATAGTTAAATTTAATGACTATTTAGTTGAAAATTATATAGAAGAAACATCTATATTTCCTCCACACATTTGAGCTGAAAACTCTTCGTCGTTGAAAAGGACAACAAATGCATGCGACTCCATTCCCGCTATAATGCATCATGTTACAATGCACATCCACATTTTGATCAGTTTATAAATGTTCTTCTGGATTTTCAACTAGATACTTATGTTAAACTTAAAAGTGTTAATACCGTCGTTTAAGTGTACGATAGGAAAGTAGTGTTGAAAAAAACTTTATAGACAATAATTTAAAGGAAGTAGAGAATGGCCCCATCATCAATTTTAAATTTATAAAAATATTTCTTTTAAATGTATAGTTTAATTATAATAATAGAACTCAATTATTGGAATAATCTTGTAGAAACAGATCATCAAAATCGGACCTAGTTTGGGAATTAATTCAAGTTTAACACAAAACGCCTTGCATATATCGCTCAACAGGCTTTAAACATGTATAGAAGATTTAATAAAATAATATGTATTCGATGTAATAAGTTCAGATACAGAGTTAGTGTATATTCAGTTTCGCACATACAATGACGTTCTGAAAAATAAGGATGTTGATAAAGCTTTTATACATTATAGCAGAAATGGCCATTCACCAGCGGTTCATCGACATTTTTTGTGATTTGTTAGTCTCTCATATTTGTTACACATTTTTTGAAGACGACCTGTTTAATCTAACTAATTAATTAAACAATTAATGTAGTCGTGTCAATAAACGACGATCCGCATGATCATTTATTATATGCAAATATGCGGTTCTCGTATTTGCATAAAGAGAAACCAGTGGTGTTAGTAACGACGTGGCTCTATAGTCCGTTTAATGTTTTCAATTGTGCACTTAGCTACTTTGAATACACGCTAATACCATAAAAAACTGATTTCTCTACAATAAGTAGGGTTAGTACTCATTTGTTGCAATAATCTTGTAGAAACAGATCATCAAAATCGGATCTAATTTGGGAGTTAATTCAAGATTAGCTCCCACATTGCATATGTCGACCAACAGACTTAAAACATATATAGAAGATTTAATAAAATAATATTTGTTCGATGTAATAGGTTCAGATACAGAATTAGTGTGTATTCAGTTACATACATAGAATGACGTTCTGAAAAATAAGGGTGTTGATAAAGCTTAAAACCTTAGAGCAGAAATGGTCATCCACCTGCTGTTCATTGACATTGTTTCTGATTTGTTAGACTCCCATATTTGTTACACATATGTCGAAGACGACCTGCTTAATCTAACTAATTAATTAACGTTACCCATCCATATGATCTTTATTATAATAATAGTTGCATAAATAAATTGTTCCTACTGTTCATGTAAAACAAAACTTAATACAAGCCATCATACTTTTTATTATTTTTATTGTTTATAATTATAATTAACCATGAATATTTTATGTTAGGTTCATTAATACTAGTAAAATTATTTTATTAATTGTAGTAAGCAATGATAATAATAAAATGCATGATGATGTGCATTAAGTTTTCTTTTACATCTACTATATTATAATTTATTTCTGAATATCTGGAGGTTTTGCAAAATAAATTGAACATTATATAAATAGATAAGTTCATGTTTCGCGAAATTTTTCTCATTTTTTGCACATGAACAACGTTTGTTACATTTAATAAAATTTTATTTATAAGCAACTTCTGTTTTATTTATGAAAGTATTTTTACGAAAAATTATACCAAATATCAAGTTGAAAAATTCAAGTTGAAAATTTTGTCAATTGAAGTTGAAGCAAGCTGTGTGGCAAGCTGTGGGGTCACTTTTCTCGTTGTTATACAAGGGTGGTACAAATTCTATTTTTTTTATTTTGATGGGGTGGGTGGTGTGATAAGTTAGCATACAGGAGTTGTTCTGAATTAGTGAATTTTGATCGGAACTGCTGTCGTTGAATTGTACCAAGGTTGGTCATGTCTTTTTTTGAATTTAATTTTTGATAATTGAGTGGTGTTGTAACTTGAAATTCTTAGTGGTGTTTATAAAAGTGGTGTTTAAAAATTTTATTTTTAAATAAAGACGTGGTATGTTTATTATTTATTTGTGGATTTTATTCAGTGTACACTCCCTCCCCTTTTTAATCCTTAAGATTTAGGTAGAAGTCTATGGCGCCCATTTTGAACACGAGCGAAGGCCTCATTTCACATAAGCGTGTGAGCAGACTGCCTGAACGTCATCTGGAATCGCAACCTAGCCGCGACATACCATCTTCAGGAAGGGTAACTGTTATTCCCCGAAGGGGACAGGTTATAAAAGTACTGTTAAAAGTTGTTTTCAGAAGAAAATAAGGAAATCCCGCAAAAAAATCTCGACTTGCATATATAAAAAATACAAACTACGTCTTAGGGATGTCATTTGCTATAGGCTGAAATAAGTTTGTCCCGCTGAATATTAAAAAAAAATAGTCTAAACCTAAAGGAAGTCAGTATTTTTTAATGTATAGATATGTGTATATGTTGTGATTTTTCTTAAACTACTAAACCGATTCAATGAAATTTGATGAGATGGTGCATAGTATCCCCACAATTATATTAAAATGATTTCACTCAAACATAGTCCTTTGATTCTACTATTATATATCTAATGGAGTTAGTCTAAGTGCATTATCTTAATAGAGGACGACGTTGCCACGTTTAAAATTTTAAATATTTTTGATGATCTCTCAGATACTATTTAGGGTAAATCATTTAAAAATTTTTGTTGCATAGTTGTTCAAAGATATTCCCATTTATTTTATTTTATTTGAAATATTTTTTTCTTTTAAAAAATTACTATTTAAGATATACAGTCCCTACTCAAATTATTATATTCACCTCAATATGTCTATTTTTTGTTTACTGATTCAATTATACTAGGTAAACTGAAGCCTGCTAGGCATGCAACCCACCCGCTGTATAATATTGTGTAAGGTAAAAACTACTATAGACTTTCAAAATTTTGTATTTCAATTAGGTAGCCCTGAATTTTTACAGTAGCAAGTATGATTTGGTACGATAGTGCCAAGAGTGATGTGCTGTGTATGTTTACTTTACAAGTTATAAATTAGTTGTGTGTTAATATTTTTGATTGTTAATTGAACTGGAAGATGTACATGTGTATGTAATCCTAAGCTATTTGCTATATAATAAAATTTACTTTGTGACGAAAGATTGCAGTTAACGTTAGAAAAAATATAGTATGATGGACAAAGCAAAATATCTCTCATCTGGGAGGAAAGCTACCGCAAAGCCACTTGCATGCCATACAATGCGCAGCCAAAGGCAAATGCAAAGTCCCGCAGTCTGCAGTGAGAGATTTGAAAAGAGACAGTGAAAGTGTTCTATTTTACACAAAACTTAGGAACCATTTTCTGAAATTTTTATTGTCGTTTAGAGTAAATGTGCAAATGTGCAATGGCTTAATAGTAGATGCGAGTAAATATTATAGGGCAAATATTTTAAATTTTACGAGGGTTTTGTACTTATGTTATTGCAACTTAATAAATGGTTAACTTAATAAATTATAATTTTGCGATGAGCTCAAATTGACCACATATATATTGGACCCAATTATTTTAAGCTATATGATATAAACTTTTTACTGGAATTGAGGTTTGAACTCGATTAACTTTCTCTCTTAAATTCGCATTCTACATAAATGTTTGTATCAGTGGCGTAGGGACACATGTGCGATGGGTACGACCCGCACCGGGTATCAACTCTGAGCAGGTGAGAAAAAATTGTCACTTTTGAATTAGTGCGCTGTAACGAAGTTACTTTAATAAAAGAGAAATGATAAAATTTCGGGACAGCTCTATAATATAACGTTCCACGTATAGAAATATCTGACCATATGCATTGTGTGTAAGAAATAAATAAATATGGATGGGATACCTTTTTCCGATGCTATTTTTAAAATAAAGATGATATAAACACTTGTTAAGATAAGTAAATTAATTAGGGAAATTAATTACTGTATTTATTAAATATATTTTTCCTTTAAAATTTAAAGATTTTGTAAAAACGTATTCAATTATGTATCGATTTATATGAAATACATTTCAACCGCAGTGCATTATAAATGAGTTAAGTGGTGAGTTCTGGTGCATATATCCTGGAACATATGTGTGTGTGTGTGAGTGTGAGAGAGAGAGAGAAAGAGAGAAAGAGAAAGAGAGAGAGATAGTTAATACTATATAAAGCTAAATGTTACGAATGATGCATTAAAGCAAAGATAACTAACTGTCGCCGCTGCTCTTAGTACACACACACACAGATATATTATATCTTCTACCTCCTGATCGCCGGATATTGGGTTATGTTAATAATATTATAATTTGTTTATATATTAACTCTCGAGAACACACTCTTTTTTATGGATACCCATAGCGGGTCATAACGTGATGTATGACGACTTTTCCACGTTCTATGGCAAGCATCTAGAGATACACATGGCTCTTGGCCTATAAATATGAGCGCTTTACGCCTTTAATGAGAGTTCCTGTCGTCGAGCCGTCAAGAGCAGTCAAGGTAGCTAGCAGCAGACCAACCGAGCCAATAGCTACCAGCAACATCCATCTAGCGGTATACGTTATGGTAAGCAACATTATATAGCTTACATCGTATTATAATGCATGCGTTTTTATTAGCTTTCTCCGTTGTGACGTATGATAGTCCGTATGCACGCTTTTGAATGACCGTACCCTTTCTTCCTGCCTAACATATTCCTATATACTAGAGTATAAGTTTTCAACTGTGCTTCCCGAGGTTAGTCGTAGTTACTCGACAGCAGTGACAGCAACGCAATCAGTTGTGTTACGTGCCAATAGGGGTGGATACTTCTAACTGGTTTGTCGTGGAGTAGAAGGTAGATGCTTGGCAACAGTAACAGTAGCGCAATCAGCTTTATTACGCGTCTATAGTATTCCATTCACCACACCGGATAGAGTGTACACTAATAGCATAAGCTAGTGGTAGTCGCTTAAGTAGCAGCAGTGTTTTCCACTGTGATACGAATCTACAGTCCACCGCACCTGGTAGAGTATATATTTCTATATATTTCTAATAAACGTGCTGTCGGGTTAGTAGCAACCCCTCGCCAAAGGTAACAGCAGCGTAACCTGCTGTGTTACCTATCTGAAGGGTAGGTGCGTCTAACTAATTATTGCGCGGGGTTAGAAATAGTCAGTAGACGACAGTAACAGCAACACAACCAGTTGTGTTACAGGTCTGTCGTATTCCCGCTGACCGCACAAGGTGTATACTTCTAACAAACGTGCTGCAGGGTTGGTGGCGTTCACTCGACAGGGGTAACAGCAGCATAGCCAGCTGTGTCGCCTATATGTAGAGTGGGTGCTTCGAACTAATTTATGTACGAGGTTAGGAGTAGTCGCTAGACAATAGTAACATCAGCGCAACCAGCTGTGTTACACATCGTGTTAGAATACAAAGATACCTGCCGTACTAATTATTCATCTGCCGTATCTAAATTGACTCCCATCTTATATATGAATTATGTGTGAATAATTGCTACTTGTTTTCCGTATTATTAGTTAATCACCGCATTTAATGTTTGCTTTAGCA
This sequence comes from Adranes taylori, assembly GCA_009867245.2. NCBI lineage: Eukaryota > Metazoa > Arthropoda > Insecta > Coleoptera > Staphylinidae > Adranes > Adranes taylori. The sequence goes on along the minus strand of WYDF02274512.1, from coordinate 10,976 downwards.
GCACCGCACCGCTAATATTTCGCCAAGCGCCGTTTTTTAGTATTATTATTATTATTATTATTATTATTATTATTATTGCACTACCGTGTTGCTATGTGCCGTTTAGTTTTGATTATAATATTGTTTTTTTACCGTTTAGTATAAGACCTCTTCATTTAACATTCATCCATTTGATATGTTATGAATTTTTAATTGAATACATAATTCTTTCTCTAATTGTTTATTTTGTGTAGAAAAACAATACACGGTTTTGTTATAAACTGAATGCTGTTGTGCTTATTAGTATTAAGTTCAGTTACAGATATCTTAGAGCCAGAATGGGAACCTCTGGACAACTCAGAAGACTCGTAGCTACCTAAGCCATCAGTAGTAACTGGGGATCTACGAACAACATCAGTTCGGAGTGGGGTCTCACTTTAAACACACCTGGCGCCCGGGCAAATTGCTGAAGACCGAAATATTCTAATTTCTAATTGCGTCATTATTGTGACAAACGCTAAAACTTCCCATTGGCAGATTAGTAGCGTCCCGAGTGGGACTTTCGTTAGCACATGTACCTATAAGAGATACATGATAGTTGATAGTAGTACGTGCGTCATAACGATTAGTAAGTAAACAAAGTGGTGCTTAATTAAACAAACATAAAAATGATAAGAGATAAAAAAATGAAAAATTAGAAGGCACCGGTTCGGAGATATATGAAGAAGGATGCGGAGAAGATGCAGATTAAAAAGACTCTAATAATAAAATTTCGTTTTCTGGCATCTATGATTAGCCTTTCCCTGTTTCAGATAATCTAGTTGACTTTCTTAAGAGAGGAAGTGAAGCGTTCCTAAACAAAGATGGACCATTTGTTTCCATTAACGGACAAGGGAATACAACGAACAGGGGATGTACTTACCGATAGCTGACGTTTGATTGGTTCCATATCAGTCAGATAAATGACGAAAAATTCTAAGAACTTGAATTACATACTCAAGTAAAAACCAAACTTAATACATCTAAATTTGTAACAAGTTTTCAAGCTTGCTGTAAACTTAGTCCGAAAGTTAACAACCAGCAAACCTCAAAACATCAAGAAGCTTGTTTAGAAAAATGGAAAATTTTAAGAACAATTAAAATTGCTAATAGAACAATTGATAAATCTAGTCAGACAGCTGCTTAGACAGAAACAAAATTAGGAGATCTTCTAAAAAGACTTCTAGACGTCACTATGTTTTTGGCTAAATAAAATCTTCCATTCCGCAACCGGTGAAAAACAAAGAACAAAGGACATTTTCTACAGTTGATCGAAGTACGATCCTGTATTAAGAGAGCACTTAATCAAGCTAGAACCGTCAACTCAATTTTCTCAGTCATAGTCAGGTAGGATATTAACAAGTTAGTTGTCTCCCACCACCCAAAATGAGTGTATCTTACTTTCAGGTGCATTTCTTAAGGAAAGGATTTTGACTGATATTAATTAAGAATGCAAAGTATTTTCGCATCATCTTTAACAGTACGCCCGATATCTCGCACATAGATCAGATGAGTGTCCTCATTTATTACGTTCACATAGAAAATAAATATTTGAAATAAAGGAGTCACTTCTAGGGTTTTTTTATAGCTAACTGGAAAAAAAAAACGCTTTGGCCTAACTGAAGATATTTTGAAGCTTCTTGAGCGAGATGATCCAGCTATAACAATGTACCGAGAACAAGGATACGACAATGCTTGTACCATGGCTGGAGTGCATTCAGGAGTTACGCAAGGATTTTTGAACATTATACTAAAGCGTTATTTGTACCTATACAGCCCACTCTCTGAATATGTGTGGAATAGAGTCTTTTGCAACAGTTCCATTATATGTGATTATATGTCTTTGTCAGTTCCTTTATATATCTTTGTGCAATAGTTCCATTGGAATCTGAAAAAGTTTGTACGTGTTTTTCTCAGCTTCTACTTACAGATAGACGATCCTTCCAACAGATGTTAAAGTTACAGTTAAGCGACTTTACGGCATACTTCGAAGCTCTAAAGGCTGTGATGAAGTGCTATAAGAAGGTTGTCGATGCCTTTGAGTAACTCTATGATGCTTCTTAAACGATTGATACCGAAAGAACACATCAAACTTAGTTGCCTGCATTGTGTGATTTCTCGCTTTTGTGATTTTTATGTTTATGGAATATTCTCTTAGAAAAAGTCTACCACGTTCAAAAGTTTTTCCAGATTCTTGGAGTGAGATTCTAGAAATCTGTTAGTAAGAGGAGAAGTCTAAAGGTCTTTTCAAAGGACGAAAGAAATGACCTTGCTAAAGAAGCATTGCAATTTGCAAAAGATACATGTGAAGAGATGGGCATTCCTATAGTAAAAAGAAGAACTGCGAGGAGGAAGAAAATTATGCTTAGAGAAAAGGCTGCATACGAGGCGCTAACTTTGGAGTAAGAACTGAAAAGATCAATGTTAGAATATATTGACAGGTTGCAACAAAAAATCGATACACGTTGCGAAAGCATGGAATATCGGTTTGTAGTGTACACCTTGTAAACTGTATTTCTCAAGTTTGTACAAAGGTTGGTTTAAAATTACTACGAGCTTACAGCAGATGGTATTCTTACAGAAATTCCACGCCTAACAAGATTTGTAAAAGTCGCCAAAGTTCCAAAAAGAAGTCTTTCGGTTGGATTTCCATAAGATTCTTTGAGTCTGTTGTTAAATATGAATTTTTCGACTCTGCTACCAATCTTACTTTAGGTTTAAAATTTATTTTAACTTTAGCCATTAGTCAATTCAATACAGTGTAGCTAAAGTTATTGATTGTAATGATGCATTTTTATGGGGGCCGCACATTCAAATGTAACTTAAATAGTGCTTTTATATCATATACGAGTATAAATATTAGTGCTTTGGCGGGTCGCGCAAAAAGTTGCAAAGGACCGCAGGTTGCCGACCCCTGGGTTAGAGCATACGGAACGAAACTTCCAAAACAATTGAGTTCTCATTAAATTGAATAATAATAATAAAGTTATATAAAAAGATTTCTTAAATTGCACATTAACTCGCTTAAACTGAATGAATAAAAATGTGTTTAACTTTTTTTTATTCATAAGAAATTGTTTACAAAATAATTTAGATGTTGCCTTTTTATTATCCATTTGAATAAAAAAATTGATTTATTAACAAATTTGATTTCATATTTTGATGGACATGGGGGTGACAAGTTTAAATTCCGCATCGGGTACCACTAGGCTTTCCTACGCCACTGGTTTGTACACACGAAATATTAACCTTGACAATGCGTCTCTATGCTAATCTAATTTTACTCTAATCAACTCTGGATTAATATTAAATTATCAACATTATCTATGAATTATGTGTGAATTTTGGCAGTAAAACTTCTGTTTCCAGTATGATGGCAGACCCGGCCACAAATTTTTCTAACCAGAATTTTATTTCCTTTTCCTATAGCTAACAATTTCCAGTTTATATAAATAGAATTATGTTGAATTGTCTTTATTAAGAGTTCGAATGTAAGTGCCTAAGTAGCTAATAGAAAACGCATGCAATCATAATTTTTATGAGGTATCTTTTTAAATAAAGATAGATAGCTAAAGGTCACACATCGATAATTTCTGATAAATGGGCCTACATATGGAACGTGTTTGCGTATAAATCAACTTGTGACTAGACACAAATTAACTTCATCTATGCGTCTATGTCAATTAATGTATGTATGCACATGTAGTAACTATACTAGGTGCTGTCAAGAAGATAGAAAATTTAAACGTTATTTTCTATTTTATTAAATCGTATTCTATATAAAAAGCTCACACTAGGATATATATACAGGGAAGTACACTTTCTAATTGAGACATTAGAAAGTGAGTATTGCTATATCCTGCAGTAGAAGAGGTAAAGAAACTTTAAATCGGGCAAACGGTAGACAATTAAAAAACAAAGAAATAATAAACATCAACCGTTAACCTTTCAGAACCATATTTGAAATATTTGTAAGAAACAAAACTTTGAAACTTTCTAAAATTTACTCTAGCATGCTTATTTTTGATAATATTAAAAAACTTTAAAGTAGTTTTTATCACATAAATAACATACTTAAGTTTACCCTAAACACTTACATAATTCAACGTTTCATAACTGCGTAGACGGCATCAACATAATTTTTTTAAATACAGACCTGGATTTTTTTTTCATCAAATCGTTTCAAAATTATGTTCTAAATATATCCTTGTATGACTAAAAATAATTTGTAACAGTTGTTGATTTCAACATAGTTATTACGTTTAAAGCCGGACCTGTCTCAATTAGTTCAGTTAGGATATATTTAGTTTAGCAAGATAGAAACCCAAAAACTGTTAATCAAAATGGTTTACCTACTTCTGGGAAAATAGTGCTATAAGAAAATTTTTATTTAATTAAAACATTATTCTTTTACCTGTACTTGGCTGATCTTTCTAAACCAAAATGTCAGAGAAAATTGTAAAAATTTTTTATCAAGCACTAGTTTCCTAAAAATTAAGTTGGTCTCTTTGATTAAAATGTTTCGCGTTTCATTTTTATCCTGGTGAACTAAATATGTCGTAAGTGCAACTAATCGAGGCAAAATCCCTAACAAATTATTTTAATCATACAGGGTTGTATTTAAAACACGATTTTGTAACGATTTAATGAAAAAAATTCTAGGTCCGTATTTTAAAAAAATTATGTTGATGATGTATACACAGCTACGAAACGTTGTATTACATAAGTGTTGACAATAAACTTAAGTATGTTACCTATATAACAAAAAAATACTTTTGTCTTTTAATATTATCAAAAACAACCGTCCTAGAGTAAAGTTTAGAAAATTACAAAATTTGGTTTTTTGTAAATATTTCAAATGCGGATCTGAAAAGTTGAAAAGAAAAGAAAAGAATGGATCTGAAAAGAATGCTGATATATATTATTAGGTTATTTTTTAATTGTCTACATTCTTTCCCATTTAAATGTTTCTCTATCTCTTCTGCTTTATGAGATAGCAATACTGTCTCAATTAGAAAGTGTACACCCTGTACACGTTAATAAAATCGACCGTCCACCATTGGTGCACCAAACAGACGCATGTACTCTTTTGACTAAAGTTTGCAGTACGTGTTCGAGTAAGAGAAGTTCGATATTACGAATTTGGAGTTTAATTTCTTGTTTAACACCAACATAGTCCTTGTCATATTGGTCCGATATTGTTAGTTCCCACATTTTAATATCTTCAATTGAAATAAGTATATGAATTCTTTGAAACAAATAACCCGTTTTGTAAAAACTAATTTAGGTTTCGGAAATGCCGTCAATGACCATTACCGAATTAATATCAATAGTTACTGTTCGATTTGAGTAAAAGAACGTTATAGGATTGCGAATATACTGATTAAGGCAAAACGGCTTAGAACTTATTGATTCATTTTCAATAAGCAAAAAACAAATTGCATATCTCGGAACTATTTATGAGGAAACGGAAAAATTGTTTTAACGAAAAACTTCAAAAATCTCTTGAAAATATCTGTACTTAATATATGTATATGACTTACCAAACCGCTTACCAAATCAGGAAAAGTGAATCAATATGCCAATGATGCATCTTAAAAAGATTAAATATGATTGTCCACAATAAAGGAACAGACGTTTGGCACAGCCATATCTGAATCGGTAATCGACGTGACCATAAGCACTGCACAGCTCGTACAGAAAGTGCGCGATTGAAGAGTGGAAGTTGACACTGAAAGTATAAGCGATCGCCAATATATAACGTTAAACATTGGCGAGGCTCGTACTGGAGCAGACTTGAAGCCGACAAAATGCGAATGGAACTAAAAAATTATTACCATGGAGAAAGCGACCGCGAAGTACAAACAAGTACTCAAAAGTACCATGCGGGAAGGTCGACCCACTAGTACAACCGAAGACGCTAGCGTGGCACTGGTCAGCGCAATATAGAGGGCCTGCAATGCGTGCTTCAAACGTAAACGGAAAGCTACGAGGGGGTACACCAAGATACTAATGGACGGCAGAAATATTCGAATTGAGAAATAAGGTGCAAAGAGCATGTAACAAGGTCCATAGAGCCAAAAATAAGACTAATCAAGTGAAGGAATAAGCAGCTTTAAATAACTAACAGCTGCTAAGAAGTCCCTAAGAATAGATATCAGAGACAGCCAATCAAATGGTTCTCGCAATCAAATAGATACACATTGATGAGGGAGAGGGTCCGCATGACAGCCAATATGGATTTCGAACTGGACTCTCGACCATTGATCCGATAGCGGCGATTAGGCGTTTTAGAGAAGGAGCCGTGAAAGGCACGCGGCGCACGAGGCAGTGCTGTGCACTTAAAACTTTGGATATTCAAAATGCTTTTAATATAGCGTCATGGGGGAAAATACTTAAATCCTTGCCAGAGAGAAACACCCCACAATATCTACTTAGGATACTCTCTAGTTACCTTCAGGACAGGAAAGTGGCCTACAACAAAGACAGAAAAATATGTACGCTGGGATTCACCTGCAGAGTGCCGCAGAGTGGGATTCACCTGCAGAGTGCCATGCTATGGAACGTGATGTACGATGGCCTTTTTAATTGGGGCGCTGGCGCTATTAGTTGAGTAGCTGGGAGAGTAGCTGAGCAGGATCTCGCACCCACGAAAACGGAGATCATTATGCTTACGGGGAGAAGAAGAGTAGGCGCGCCGGAAATTACGCTACTGAGACATAAAATCCGATTCCAGACACAGATTAAATACTTAGGTGTACAAATAGATAGAAGTTTCACATTGTGCGAGTGGCCACGGCTAAGACCATGCAGCGGGTGAACAACTTAAGTTAATTCATGCTAGGGTCGGACGGAAAGAAGGAAACTACTATGCGAGACGGCAGAGTCTATAATTCAGTATATAGCCGCGGGGCCCGACTGCGTACAACGGATGTCGGAAGATGCTCAAAGGATGGGCCTGCTCAAGGTAACATGCGCTTATCGTACTAAATCTACAGTTGCGTTACATGTAATGGCTGGAAAGCCTGCTCGCTGAAGAAAGAGCGAAAACCCACAAGAATAAGGAAATATTAGCCAAAAACAAGGAGGATACGCTAGCAAGATGGCAGGACCTTTCGAACGAGACAACGAGAGATGCATGTGTGCAAACGATTAATATCGGAAATTCGCCCGTGGTACCTGAAACAGCAAGGGACTTTGTATTTCTGGCTTATGCAGGCATTGACGGGTCATGAATGTTTTGCGGCTTATCTACACCGCCAGTGACACATGTGAGCAGTGTAACAGCGAAAGAGATGATTCCGAATACAGAATCATGTACTGCTAGGCGTGGGCTGAGGCAAGAGTTGATGTGCAAGAACAACGGGGAGAAGTGCTAAGAGCTGTTACTTTGGGGTCGACAGTGTCAGAAAGCAAGGGGAAGCAAGCTGGTTGGCCGAGCGTCCTAAATCGCGACACCGATCCCCCACAACGCCTATTGTAGGTTTTTAGAACCTTAACACCAGAAACCAGAAAAAAATATGCCTCAAAAAAACTCAAATAATAATTTTGAGACTTCCTAACGTACCAAAGAAAGTAAAAAATCTGAAACAGTGAAATTATTAGGTATTCATATTAATTGCAATCTCACATGGGAGTTAAATTCTATATATTGTCCAAGGTTACAATGTTATATAATGATATTTATTGGTCTTTGTATTTATTATACGTATAAGGACTCTACTGGCGATTTTACTTGACTGACATTTCTTATTGAAGCTAATTATAATTAAAAAAATTGTAAAAAATAAAGAAATAGCAAACTAAATATAAATTGATCTTTTTGTTATAATTATTCTTAGGTCCTGAGGATTGCTATGAACGAAACTTCTCTTACGGTTCGTCAATGTTGGTTAGGATATATGATAGCTTTATAGCTGAAATAATGAGGATATCGTGCATCCATTGTGTCAGGATCGAAGATGTCAAATGTAACGAAGTACGGCATGTCTCCTGATTTCATCTACCAAGCGGTTAATGGGGAGGAGAGTTATAAATGTAAACGCGAGCAGTAATGTGAAAGACAATAAATAAAGATACAAACAGAAAGACTCTGCAAAAATGAAGGGTGCATTGTGTAATACTTAACTTGATACATGATTGCTTAGATTTTAATCGTAGATATTCGATTGTATTTAATAATTGATTAAATTAAAATTGACTGTGATACTACTTTGAACAAACCATTCTTAAGGCTTTAATTATCGCTTACTGACCAAAGAGTAGATCTGATCAATGTAATTGCAAATTGTGACTTCGTGCGATGTTTTTCCCTGCGGTAATGAAAATCCGAATTCAGAATTGCGTCTCTTCACATTAGATTGTGAAGACCATTTTTATTCGAATTTTGGGGGTGATATATGTCTTGCGCATCACAAATGGTTGTAGTAACTCTAATTGACCTAAAGCTCGGGAAGCATTGACTTGAAACAGCCTTCTGCTAAAAAAAAAACGTAGAATTAGTCCAGTAAATAATAGCTGCTATGACCGCTAAAGCCATAGGGGTGAAAATCGTAACGGCTTATTTGGCGGTTGGAAGAATCGTTTATCATTAACTTTTTTGTTGCAATTTTTGGTCGTAGAAACAAGTATAATCTCTCTTCAAAATCACGAAATGAAAGTATTAAAAGCATATTCGTAATTGTATGTAGGTAACTGTACGAACTCATAAATCTTCGCGAAGAATGTACGCTGTTGACATTAATGGCTTTTTTCTTATACATACATCTTACTGCCAACAAGTACGATAGCATTTTTTTGTAACTATTCTGTCCGTTCTCCTTCTTCTGTTCTTTCTCTATCTGTTTGTACTTACTAAATAGTGCAAAAGTTTTTGTATGTACAACGCATTTACTTATTTGCTATTTAGGTTATGTTAAATATTAAATTGTTAAATTAATTTATTAAACTAATTTATATTAATTTTGTTATTCGATAACAGGTATTATTATAAGAAGACTTATAAAAAGTGCATCAAGCTACGATGTACTTATACTAAATAATATATTAGACAAGGAAATATACTAGGTATTGTGAAGTGGAAGTGGATAGGACATTGAAGGGTAGGGAATTACAAGAAAGGAGGGCGAAGATAAGGGAAAGCCGGTTGAAGTCCAAGGAAATAGAGGTGGTAGGAGTGAGGCCAGAATATTTGTAGACGAGTAGGAATATGAAAGAGAAGTGTGCGAGTATGAAATGAGGGAGATTTTCCATGAAAGAGAGCGATAGGTGTTGTAGTGTATGTGGAGAGATGGAGGAAATGTGTGAGCACTGGGTGAATGTGAAATGCTTGGATGGGCGGAGGAGCCAAAGAAGAAAGCAAGAAACTAGAGGATGTGTATGGAGCAGGGAGGAAAAGGAATTAAGATAATGGAGAGGATAGTAGAGGAGATGAAGAAAAAAAGCGTATCATTTGATTTCACTTCACTGAAGTGTTTCTTTATTTTGAATTTTTAAAGAAACATTGTTGATAATTGTTTCTTTATATTTGTAAATTATATGTTGTGGTATGAATTACAGAGTTAGGATTTAGTTTTCACAAAAGCGTTTATCAACATTATTAGCTCAGTTCAATGAGAACTCATCTGTAAATAGCTCAATAGGTCGTACTTGAGATAAAGCCCTTCTGTTCTTGCTATAAATATACAATCTCAAATTTATTCAATTATTAATTCTTTTGAATCGTCCTTGTAGACGTCCTTAAAGATATACTTAGTATAGATAATCAACTAAACCCTTATGATTAATAGATGAATCACGACTTATTTCTTTGAAGAGTTTTAAATTGTTTAAGTTTAGAATTATATGTTTTGCGCTGTCATACCCGCAGTGTTAGTGCTGAGGTTATTGATAAAATATGCGATTATTGACACTTTGTTTGTAAACAAATATTCATTGATTTTATTAAACAGATGTTGTTGTACAAGATATAAGATTTTATTTGTGAGTAGAACTTTTACTGAAAATAAAAAATATAAAACACTTTAAATAAAAAATATAAAACACTTTCTTCTTGTTCTTTAAATTAAATTTTTATGATCAATGTAAGCAGATATGAGGACAATATCATAATTCACAAGAAGTAAAGCAAAATACTTAATTTTAATGTGAGCTTTTGATGCTTTGCACCTTTACACACCTGCTCCCCTCTTGCAAGCTTGTTATCTACTAAAATTGGTAACAATTGCAGCAAATTTCATCTCCATTATGCGCTGAATGCAAACTCCAAGTTAACCGTACATTCCAACTACTGGCGCCAGTTACCTTTAACTTTCATGTCTGCATTTTGGTTCTAACATTTGGTTAGCAGAAATTCATATTTATAATTCCATGGTTTTTAAGCATTGGTTTGAAACATCTAGGTAAACTTCCATTTACCGCTTATTCCTTTCGTCCCTGAATATCAAAACATATAAATTTCTAAAAATGAAAAGTATTTTACTCTTTTAGGCGTTGATAAATAATTACAATGGAGTTGTGGTACATATATGTAACAGCAATTTGTTTATTGTGGTACACATATGTACCATCCGGCCGTAACAATCTGAAGTATTTTCTTACAATAAACTATTATTATTATTTTTATCAAAATTAAAAATTATATAAAATAATTATGTAATTACATATCAAAAACGCATTTGTCGTTTAATTTATGATACACCATGAAGCAAAATTTGCATAATGGGATATTACAATCTTGGCATATAGTTTTTGTTCTTTCTGTTGAATATTTTGGGTACGAATTCTTTCAATTACTTTCAATTCAAATACTTTCAATACTTTCAAATTCTCAAATTCTATAAATAATGATCTATCTGAAGATCTTTCCAATCAATTAGTTTTTCGACTACGTACTCGAATTTTTCCATACACCTAGACCTCGATTTGCGTCGTTAATTGGTTCCGAAGGAAAACGACGC
>WYDF02274501.1:0-17728 GCA_009867245.2 Adranes taylori | reverse complement strand
GTGGGTGTGTATATATATATATCTCTATATATATATATATATATATATTCAGTTCAGCTTTCAATTACTGAACATTTGTGAAATTTTGTGTTCATATCTATAGCTGCAAACAAACATATATAGCAATTAATCTGATTCCAAAACTCAAGTAAATTTGAAAATATATTTCAACTAGATATTCTTGCTATTATGGTTAATAAGCACTGCTCTAATTGACCGCTTATATATTTACGCCTTTGACATCAGCTAATAATCTAGATGACATATATGTACATTATACCTTCATTCAAACAAACACTATTATATATATAGCAGACGAGTTTTTAATATTAAATTGAATTTGAAAATGTTCGGTCTGTTTGCGGCTAATTTATCTAAGGTCAAATCAGTTAACCCTCCCCGTTAAGACCTGTAGGAAACTCAAATCACGTACGATATAAAGTAACAGGTTCATATTTTATCTAGTAGTCTGAATAATAATTATAATAATCCATTTCATACTGTGTTTTAATTAATTTAAAGATAAATTGAAAACAAAAAATGATTGAATTTCTAAGACGTCAATAATTATTTTTATGGTCATCTTGTCATGTTAATGTAATATCAATTTAATGTAATATCAAAAATTGTTCCGACATTGCGTATGTTAGAAAGCAATACGTCCCTGTAAAGTCATTTCTGCCTGTTCCTCGGAGATAGACTACTCGTTCTAAACGTAATCGATTACGTTCTACGATGAACGTAGAACGTAATCGATGACGTTTATAAACGTCAGGCTGACGTTTAGAATGTCAGCCTGTATTTTCTGGCGTCTATCATAAATAGTTTCTGCGTTTGAGAGTTGTCATTCTGAGATTCGATGTATTGGAACGTTTGGTATCGGATAAAAATGGCTAATAACAAGAGGTTAACCAGATTTTTTTTTTACATAAGAATTATTTCATAGGACTGACGATATAGAATGCAATTTGGTTTTTGCTACATTGCTTTAAAAAAAAACGTCACATCGAAGTCTCGTTTAGATCAAATCAAATAATCTTATATTTTTTATCTCTATATGTAAAATGATACGCCCGATACACTAACTGACTCATCAACGCCCAGTCCAAACCCCTAGACCTAGAATTTTGAAAATTTGGTTCTCCTCAAGACGTAAAGACTTCTCCTCAAGACGTAAGCATATGCTAAGAGGGGATTTTTCGAAATTCGACCCCAAAGGGGGTTACAGTTTTAGGCTATTTCGGAAACGGTTAAACGTAGAAGCTTGAAATTTGACTAAAAGACTGTCAAAATCTATTCGACACGTTTAAGATGAAATTTCGATTTTCAGTTTGGAAGGGTTAAAGAAGGGTACATATCTCTGAAACCAATTAGCTTAGGAAGTTGCAATTTGGCAAAAATATTCTTCGTTAAAATCCATTACACACGTGTAAGATGAAATTTTGATTTTCAACGTTTGAATGGTTAAAACCAGGGGTCGTATAAAACCAGAATCAAAATAACCCTATCTCGGACACTAATTAGCTTAGGAAGTTGAAACTTGACAAGAATATTCTTCGTTAAAATCCATTAGATAGGTGTAAGAAGAAATTTTGATTTACAGCTCTTGAAGGGGTAAAAGAGGGGGTCGTATTGAGCAAAAATTAAAATAACCGTATTTCAGAAACCAATTAACTTAGGAAGTTGCAATTTAGCAAAAATTTTCTTTCGAACAGCAGAGCAAATCCACTTCTACACCGTTCAACCCATCGCCATGAAAATTAATATATATGGCCGCGGCAATGCGAGGTCCGCGGCAATGCGAGGTCCGCGCCATAGGCTTCGGCAATGTATACAGCAGAGCTGTCCGCGCAATAGGTGCGACCGCAGGCCATATAGGTGCGGCCGCAGGCACATTCTATTTTACTTCGGTTAGCAGCGAATTAGAGTTTGTTATCGGATAACATACTCCAATTAAACTACACAAATAATCATCTAGTATTATATAAATCGATCATTTACATTTAATTCAATAACGATAGAAAAATGCAGAGTGTTATCATCAATAAATATCCACTCTATGGAAAGGACTAAAGCAAGTATTTGCACACACATTAGAAAATTCATGCGCGCGAAAATCAAGATGCTAGACGCGGATCGCGAAAACAGCTAACCAGTTCTCAGGTATACATATTAACAACGAGAAGTAGTCGAGGGCGGCGGTTATCACACATACACGCAGTCACACAAAAAAGCATTATTTCGTACAAACTGGAGCAAGGAAGTGAACTGAAACATTTACATTCATACGGAAGAATGTTATTTTATTAGGATGGGGAAACAAGTTTTCACACACATATACGCCGATACGCTTCATCTAGTAAATGTCGCGACCATCCACCGAAACTACTGATTTTGGCATACAATTACATTTTGCATTATTATCTCATTAAGAAAGCGTAAACGACGGTACATTTCTACTCGTTACCTTTTGCTATTGGTTGTTTAAAATTGAGAAGATAACTCTTTGACAATTCTTCGTTTACCTTTATCCTGATTGGGGAACAATTTATGATATCATAGAATTTCGACACGGGTGCAATGCGATATTGTCCTTTAAAATTAGTAACGTATGAAAGAACGTTTTTGATTAGTAGGAACTTTAGACTTTCTAAAGATTGTAGCAGAAATTCTTCAAGGCTGCACGTCAAGAACTGCCGCCGACGAGCAAGCCACCAAAACAGTCGCTAATTTCAGATAAAAGGGCACCCCCAAGCCAGCATCAATCAAGACGTATTTTGGGTTTCGTTCTCAAAGTTAATGAGTGAGAACCTCGAACAACTCTTATCAGCAATAATTCTCCTTTAGTAAGAGCCACCAGAAAAATCGCTGGTCAGATACATCAAGGTCAGATATCAAGGTCAGATATATACATATACTATATTCACTAAGTTTCTGCCGAATTTTTCATTCTCTTTCACTCACTTCTTATTTCATTCACTCATATCAATATGTTATAATCATTCCTTGACAAACTACTTCATCAAGGGGAAATCAAGAAGGTCAACGTCAGTGGAAGAGGGAGATCAACTATACAACGCACCGAGACAACGAGGATGGCAGAGACAAACCGTTCCGTTACCACAAACGTTGTTCCGTTACTACTTCGCCGAAAGCGAATAGACCCTACATCGCCGCAAACAAACACATTCACTTCCTCAGATACAAATTCATAAAATTTCATAGTATCAACAATTTATTTCACCATCTTCGTCTTATTTATTAGTGGGCCAGATCTATCTACAATATCTGCGTATTCAATCATTTTAATCCTACCAAAGTCACGGAGAAGTAGAAGAAAAGCCGCAACACAATCAGAAGAACAAATTAATTACCAAAATCAAATTATCTTTAGTTCGCTATTCTCACTTGCTATTTAGCTACTGGAATTGAATCATTATAACAAATTTTGCATTATACAGAGTTGCTGGAAAAAATTGCAACTAACTTCACACCGATATATCTGTCAAAGCAACAATGACAGAGCGCTCAAAATTATACCAATGACAATTCATTATGTTGCTTCCTAGTGTGTTGAAGCATTTGCGTCTAAGTTCAAACGAAATTAATAAATTCCTTACATGGAATTCAAACACAGCAATGTTATTGCGCTATATTTGGCTGGAAAGCCACAAGTTCAAATTGTTCGAGAGCTAAGCTATCTCCAATTGCATAAATCTTTTGTGTTCTGCACCATTTCTCGTTACCATGATACTGGCAGCGTTGCCAGATGCAAAGAAAGTGGTCGTAACGTAGAGCAACATCAACAGCAATGATTCGAAAAGACTCGAATTGAATGAAATCCCCGTCGCAGTGGTAAAAAATTGACTGCTGAGCTAAACATACCGAGAGAACGGATACATTTTGAAAAATATGCTTCGATTGAAGGCTTTAAATTTCCAAAAGGCACACGATTTTACTCCTGAACAGAAAAAAAGTAGACTAGATAGAGCAAAGGAATTGCTTCGTTTGTACGCAAGTGGCCTGTTGCCGAATATCGTCTTCTCTGATGAGGCTCCATTTGCAATTGAGCAACATGTAAACAAACAAAATGACCTCCTGGCATTTATATCCGGATGGCCACCAGAAAGCAGGCACCAGCAATGGTGTTGGTTTGGACCGCAGTTACTGCTAATAGCCACACTCCACTCGTATTTTTGGACCGTGGCATGAAGATAAACGAACATGTTTATCGCGATACTATTTTGGAAGCTGTGTTGAAGCCTTGAACACGTAAACATTCCGGCCGGAGAGCATGGACGTTCCAACGGGACTCTGCTCCGTCTCATAAAACGTGCGCCAACCAAGAATGATTGAAAAACAACGTTCCGCACTTTATTTCTTCCAACACAATGGCTGGCAAATTCTCTGGGTGCAAACCCGATGAATTTCTCTATCTGGGACATTTTGGAGAGTAAGGTTGGCACAAAAAAATACCAAAGTATTGACCCGCTCAAAACGGCACTTCGCCGGGAATGGACGTGTATTCCGGAGGCTCACATTCGTGCAGTGTGCAATACTTTTCCCCGACCGATCCAAAGCTATAGTTAAAGCAAAAGGATTAAAGCACTTTTGTTCGATATGACATATCGAACAAAAGTGAATTTATTCTAAAATTTTAATGTGTTTACTACCATTTTGACTTTTCATCAATAAAATTCAACAAAAAATGAAAATAATACAACGTTTTACTTTGTTGCAATTTTTTACAGCAGGCCTGTATATAGAAGCTACATATTGCTAGTAATTTAAAATCGCGAATCGAGTTATATATTTGCAGTTTTAAATATTATAGAACAATAAGCAACAAAATTATTTAAACATGTTATTGCATACTTCATTTTAATGTGTGTACTTAATTATAATAAGATCAACGAATTCTAACCCAATCCTGTATAATCTCATGCAATGAGCATCTTATGTTACAGAATAACATATCAAAGGCAGTATAGTAGTCAAAACGAACAATTACAATCCTGCTTTGATAAGAATAATTCTGTAACAAGTTTATATTACCATTCACTAGTTTATGCACAAAAGTTATGCATTAATGTTTTTCGTTTTCTTTTGTAGACGTTCCAGCGAAATAACAATTGCGGAAGATTTTAATGAAATTTCACTGCACTGTTTCTAAGTACTAGTGCCGCAGGAGTACATATAGACCTCCTGCTGCTCAAGTGCTTATCAATGGTAGTGAATAATATCATCATATATTTTTCTTACATGGCGCCATTTCAAGATTCGAAGCAACCCCACGATTCAAGATGAAATAAAAGCGCTGTTTGTTTGAATTAGATAAACTGATAATTGTCTGTAAGCTATTTTATTATAATTTTGAAATATAAGCTTCTTTGTTATATTTTTATTTCTTTAATATTTACAATCCTGCATTTCAGAGGCCATATATTACACACATTGATACACGCGATTTTACCGATACATACTGCCCCAAGAGCTTTCTTTTCCAGAAAATTTCAGGTTACGCCTCTCCATGGGTGTATAAAATTTTGCAATAGTTACGTAAAGAAATATTTAAAGTTTTTAAAGAATGAGATTTAATCTTGTTCTGTTTCGGTGTTCGATGAGAAAAGTAACGTCGTGAGGCGCTGTGCTTCTATCCTGTCCTGTTTCAGACGTAGCTTCAATGTTGAAAACGTTCGTTCGGGCAGAGTTGCAGCATTGTTTGGGTAGAAGTCTGCGTCACATGCGTCAATGGCTTCAATAGCAGAAGATGGGTTGTCAAGAGAAGCTATCCATCGCAACTCAAACTCAGATGGCAACGTTTTTTGATCATCAAAACTCAAATCTAGCGCTTCTAGGTTTTTGGATTCGTTCAATAGTATTTGTGTCTATTTTGATTCGACCCGGAACCAAGATCGGCATGTCAGGTATGACATCTTCATATGCCTTGCAGGCGTGCTTCCAGCTCCGTGTTCAAATGATTGACAAACAGAAAGAACCGATTTCTAAGGTAGTCTGGACATTTTGGCGATATCTTCCGAGTCAAACATGGAACAATTATTTCACCGAAGCGTATTTCCTAGGTTTCTTAAAAAGTTTGCTTCTTAGATATCTTAATGTGGACATCAGGGTCCGCATGTAGTTGTACGATGTAGCTAAGTCCCCATTAACTTTTTGTAATTATTTATTTCATCAATTTGACATATAAACAAAAATATCTTTAAAACAGTCATTGCGTTATAAATTTTGGATTCTCTAGCGGTTTGAAGTTGATAACCGTTAGCAGCAAGTTCTCGATCTGAATTTTGCAGGCTCTCAAGAGTTTGTCGTCCAGCTTCACATAATTCAATTGAGGCATGTTTCTCCGTCTAATAAGTCTCTGATGCAAGATCTCGTCTCGAAGAGCTCGTGTCGGAAGAAAGTAACAATGCCTTTTATCGTACTGATGCAGTCTCGAATAGCTGGTAGTTCACAAGAGTGTGCCAATACTAGGCTAAGGGAACGGGCGACATAGTACACATAAAACGCTCTGGGAAACTACCCATTAATGAAGATAATCGCATCCAAGAAGAGACAAACCTCAAAAAGACGGAACATCAAACTTTCAGTAACCACAAATATTACGATGCGGTAATCCAGGGTATGTACGTAACAAATGCTCAAGTGCAACACGAAATCAGAAAATGCTGAAAACCATTTCCAATTCTGCGAAAATGCTGAAAACCATTTCCAATTCTGCATCCGCGGGATAGACCTACATTTTGACTCCAGGTATACTACATACTTTACTTAAAATTTGAAAATTTGCTTTAAATATCAAATAGTATTTTTAAGAAGATATTTATTTAAAAGTCATATCAAAAATATAGTATAAATTAGAATTAAAAAAACCAGAATAATTTAACAAATCGATCTCTCATAATAAAGAAAGCTTCTTTTTAACTACAAAAATTAATAACGCTAGTGCTGGTAGACAATGTAAGTCTGCCTTTGAGAGCATGGTCGCGTAAACGCTGAAAACAAAAAAAAAATACAATTATTGATAAGATTGATTTAAGCTTAGATGAAGAATTATTTTATGATAAATCTAAGAATATTGATATTAGATAGTTTTTAGAAAATAAAAATAATATATGCAAGTCATCAACAAGTAGAAATTGATATAGAAGCAGAAAAATTGATATAGAACTGAAAATTGATATAGAAGCAGAAATTGATTAGAAGTTTGGATAGTATAACAAATAATAAACAATTTTATAGAAGATCGTGATGAAAGGGGTATATAATATTTCGGTTAGTTAAATTCCACAAATTACTAACCGTTAAAGATAATAATTCTAACCTTTCAATCTTAAATAATGAAGGGTATTGTTTTAAATTAAAAAATCATTCACATTTTGGATTCTATAATTTAGATTATAACATTGACCATATTTTTCAAGAACCTATAAACACAACCCATAAATATTCTGACAGATTAATAAACATTAGTGATGTGAATTTTAATAATGATGAATTAAGAATTAAAATTTTCTCCATATACGGAATTCAATAATAACGTAATTAAAAACTTTGCTATTACACTGTAAAGATGGATGGGAATAAAAATCTATTCATGACAAAATGCCTAGTAAAGATAAATAAACAAAAATACAAAAAAGTTGAAGATTTTCTTATTAATAGTAACTTTAATTTATCTGACAACTATATTAATAAATTTAAAAAAGAATTAAAATTAGTTATAAATATATTTAAAAAAATGGATTTAAATTCAAAAACTAATTTAACAATCATGAACCCGATGATACCCAGGCTCTATGGACTACCACAGACCCATAAAGTTCGAGAAGGGGATAATTTGTGGGAATTTGTTGTCTCTTTTATTAATTCTTATAAGTACCACATTGCTAAATTTCTTGATAATAATTTCAAAAATCAATTAAATTTAAAATTAGACTACAGTTTAAAAAATAACAACGAATTTATTTAAAACATAATTGCATGTAAATTATCAACTCAATTTGAGATGATTTCCTTTGATGTAAAGAATTTGTTTACTTCAGTACCGGTAAAAAATGTTTCAACATTGTAAAGAATTCATGAATTGCACGTGATTAAAAAAAATGTTAAAAATTGATTTTAGTAGACTTAATTTAATTTCTAAAATTATATTTTTTGTATAGACTATCCATACTTCGCTTTAGAAACTTAAAATTAGATAAATATTAAAATAGTTCATTAATTTGCTGAAATATTACTTTTTGATACAGTTAATTCCATATAACTTAAATTTTGAATGTTAATATCATTTTTGTAGATAAAAAGGATTCCCGATGAACATTACTGTGTAGTCGAAAGTTCTAGAATAAATACAAAACAAATATAAGTGGATTTGATGATTAGAATTGATTCTCTTTAAAAAAGTCTTATTAAAAAAAGCCACATATTTTTTATTTGGTACAATGTATGGGTACATGCAAATACATCGCCATTGTGATTTATAATATTTATTTTCAAAGGCTCTAATTTTGTAGAGCCTCTGAAAGAAAACTTTTAATAAATAGTTATGAAGACTAAAACTTAGACAAGAAATCAAAAACGAAAAAAAGATATAGATATAACAAGATTTGTATGCAGACTTCAAATCAATAAACTATTTTTAGAAAAATAACGAACAAAGAATTGATAATTTTAAAATAGAATTTTTATTTGTGCAACTTTAGCAATAAAAATAATTGATACCAAAAGAATAAACGAAGTCAAATATCAATTAAAATCAATTACTAAATATTTTGGAATGTATTACATAATTTTCTTGTAAATATAAAGTCCTACCTTGTTAAAAATATCAGCTAATAAACGATTCGCTTTTCGAATTTGCATCTCGCGCTGATCAACTAATTTTTTTTGTACTTCAGGTAGTTTTTTAAAATTTTTCGCTGTAATTGATTTCATTTCTTTGGTCGTATAAAGCCGTTTAGCTTCTGAAATTGAAATAGATTTGCATGAAAAAGTTGGAGTAAAGAGCAAGCAGATTTCTTGTCAATATAGTTATTTACAAGTTTAGTACCATAAATTAAATAAGGAATGAAAGGAAAAGTAGGAGAATGAACAAATAAGATGAAATTCAAGAATTTATAAGAAAACTTAAAGTGGAGAATGAGGGTGATTTGACAAATATTTTTATTGTATAAAACTTGTCAAAGTAAGTTTTGAAGTATTACAATATAATTTGATTTCAAATTTCCGTCAAGAATATGGTATTTTTTTAAATATTAACTTTATTCAGTTTCAAGTACAACAATTTTTTAAGTGTTAGCAATAAAAACTTTTATAATTATCGATTTTTGTTATTATCTGGTATTTTATAATAAAAGAATTTTATCAAACTTACTATTAGTAGCGTAATACCCAGGATTTTGACATTGTATTCCATTAGTGAGCGCAAGAAGTTGCTTATACTTTTGACAACGTTGTTCACGCATATATGCTAAGTCAATCAGCAATTTCCTTCGTTCTTCAGCTTTCTGTATGAAACTTGGACGATTCATTTCAAGACATTCCTGTCGAGAAAATGTTGTAAATTATGTTATTATCTAATACTTTATTTGAAATATTTTTATATGAGGCAGAACCAAATGAAAAACGAGCTGAGGCGATCAAAATAAAGAGAAAAACATAGTTTAATGAAAACCCAAAAAATCATGCTCTACAAAATGCATGTGCGAAAACTCGAAGATACACTCAGAAAACTCGAAGATACCTAAGCCCTCAGACAATATCCCCCAATATCCCGAAGATACGCCCAGACAATATCTGATGACCGGAACAACATCAGTTCGAAGTGCGGTCTCACTCTAAAGGGACCTGGCGCCCGTGAAGATTCCTGAAGACCGTATTAGGCTATAATTTTACGGTGTCTATTTGCTCCATTATTGTGACAAATGCTAAGGCATTAGCAGCATCGCGAGTGGGAGTTACGTTAGCATATATATCTACAAGTGATAGTACGTCACAGCAAATAATCTACGTCATTGCTTCACAGTACTTTATATTCTACAAGATATGGGGCTAGTTGTACAGAATATTGTGCATATGCCGGATGGCGAATAAAAATAATACCTTCGTTATAAGTATGTTTCTATTTATGCAACTTATATATCTTTTATATATCTTACAACGCAGAGCTTTACGAATTATTGTAGGCCTAGGTTACAGACAGGATTGCCGTGAATATTTTTATATCTTTAATATTCTTATTCTGCCTTCATTGTATATATATGAAGCACTTCTATATGTAAAATCACATGAGGACTCATACAACTTTGGATCACACCTACATGATACCAGACCTAAAAAAATATTAAGACCTTCAACTATTCGTCTCTATAAATCTGAGCATAGTTTCCACTTCATGGGTTTACGTCTTTTTAATAAACTACCGAAAAATATAACACATTTAGAATACATAAATTTTAAGAAGAAAATTAAAAAATTAAAACATATTTGGTAGGTAAATCTTATTATTCTTATAATGAATTTCTGAACTCTGAACATGGGACTCTATAAATTTTGGGAATAATTCTGTGAATAATTTGTTATATATATATATATAATGTTATAATTTTTTACTTGTAATTTGAACTGCTACTCTATAATGTCCATTTTTAGATCTGCTTTTACTGTCTCTGTATTAATATTTACTGTGCTAAAGTTTGTAACATTTCTATAATATTAACATATGACATGACATTGTTATTACTTTAGTAATACTCAATATTTTATTCTTTAATGTATAATGCATTTAATGTATACTATGACGAGTGTAAGCTTTCTGCAACAACAAAATAAACATGATTTAATTTGAATATCCTTTTATTCTCGTAAAATATAACATGATTTAATTTGAATATCCTTTTATTCTTGACCGATATCTTGAATATATTATCACTAAACATTTATTCTGTACATCATATTATCATATCAAATAGATTACTTTATTTACATATGAGGTTTGAATATCATCTCAAAATAGGTAATATCCTAAAGCACAATACAATAAGCGATACGTTCGCGAAGATGCGAGTAAAAAACCGAAGATTAAAAAGGTAACGAATATGGCAAAATAAATAGTCATTTATCTCACGTATTCCTACAAAAAAATTAATAGAGCGCGTCAAGTCACACAAATGCAGTGGCCAATGTACGTTGTTGTTTCAAGAGATAATATGGTCGTAGAATAACGTTCCCAGCAAATCCAATATAGCACGCGCCATGTGGCTCGTTGCACCGTTTTACTAGACCACAATGTCTCTTAGTCCATATGCTACAAAGGAGACCATAAAAACTGATTAATCATGGCGCGGTACCTTCCAGTGTTCATCATAATTGGTCTTCCTTCGTCATTCCACAAAAATAACGGACCGCTGTTGCCTCCAGTCCAATGCAACCAAATAGTAACATGTACTGACTGGATGTATTGGTCTCCCAACAATCTTATGTGGTAGATATTGATAGCTACAAGTTCCTAA
The DNA here is from genome assembly GCA_009867245.2 of Adranes taylori. Lineage (NCBI taxonomy): Eukaryota > Metazoa > Arthropoda > Insecta > Coleoptera > Staphylinidae > Adranes > Adranes taylori. The sequence goes on along the minus strand of WYDF02274501.1, from coordinate 6,197 downwards.
TACTAATGAGTTACTAAAGGAATAATTAATACTGCACATTGTCAGCCTAAAGACGAAAACTACAAAAGAGCATTGCACTATGAAGGAACAACGTTCTGTTATTCATTTCTTGCAAGTGAAAAAGTTGATATTCATTGTAGAACGAAGTTACATCATGAAAAATTTGTAATGTAATTGTAGGAATTATTATTTGTAATCGTAAACTTAGTAATGTAGTCTTAACTTATTAGCCACAATTCTCGGTTTAAATCTTGAAAGTTGTTACACTTCTGATGACTCGGTATTTTTTCTAAGCAGCTTGTTGAAAACTATTATATTTAAAGTGTATTGTTATTTATGGTGAAAATATTAAAGAGCAATGTGTTTCATGAGAACATACTGATCTTGCTTAAAAATATTGTCAAATAGACGAACTACTAAATTAATATAACAATTATCCAAAGCTAGAATTGGGAGTAATAACGCATTTTAAATGTACAAACAAAACAAATTTTCAATACAATTTCTGATAACAAGTGAGATACAAAAACTACAGAAAATTCATTATAGACATACCTGTAAAGTATATTTCTGTTTTCTTTTGTCCTTCTTGTGTTTCTTTCTATGAGTCTTGACCACCTTGATTTCATCAGTATCCTCTTCGCTCGACCAGTCACTGGTTACTTCCCGTCTTTGCCCATTACTTTTACCACTTTTGGTGCGCGGTGAATGCTTAGCTGTGTTCATATCGTCAGCTTCCGAATATTTTAAACGACTACCGGTTTTTTTAGGAACTGTTATTACAACTTCTGTCAAACGCTTGTTTTTCTTGCGCTTTCCATCATTTTTCCTTTGTTTTGCCTCATCTAATTCACCATCTTTAAACGTCAAGACATAGGCTACTCCTGTTTATAATTAGAAGTGTAAAAGTATACAATTTAATATTTTATTATTTCACTAACCGTTTTTACGTTTAGTATCCTTTATTTTGCAATTACATATAACACATCGACCATCTTTAGCGATCTTTTTCGTCGTCGTATTCTCATCAAGAAGACATTTGCAATAAGTTTCCTGCACATCGAGTTCATTCAACTGTTGTACCGTCGCATTAATCTCGCCAATAATACTACGCTGACAGTGACATTGATGCATAGGATTAACAATTGAAGGATGGGTAACGGTTAGAGGCCAACCGACACGTGTACTCGTAGTCTGACAAGGGCCACAAAATAATGGAGGTAACTGGAAGTCGCACTCACTGATGTCTGTTGAATAAATTAAATTTTAATAGCAACAATAGGCCTACGTTGATGTGAAGAATTAATTGAAACAAAGAACTAAAATTATAAAATGGGTATTCCGGAGTTGTGAGATTAATTCGCCTATCAGAAAAATGTTTCATTGTATTTCCAACCTTCTAAATATTTGACAATGGATTGAGCATAGTTACACGACTTTTGAAACTACACTGTCTAAACATGTACAGCATAGTAGCGAAAGTAATAAAAAATTGCAATAAGGGCAAAGAAAGTATAAAATTAACTATAAATTAAAAAAAAATCATACTAAATGAACTATTTTTAGAATTTTATTATTAGGTGAAATAGAGCTAAAACTTTCAAACAACTGAACATTCAGTATATAATTAATATAATAGTTCAGACTACAAATTGGCGTTTTTTTTCTAATTTTTGTTCATAAAAATAATCCTCTCTTTTCAGTTAGTGAAAATGCGTAAAGCCAATCATAACCATAGCCATATTATGCTCACTTCGAGAAAGGTTGGAATGTAGTAGAGTCATTTCTAGAACTCAACGAACTTTTTGGCAAATGAGTAAGCAATAAAAGCCAAGATGAAAGATGGATCGAGAAGCTCGAATCGGGCGATTAAACTCACAGATGAAGAAGGAAGAGGTCAACAATCAGCTTTCGACGGCCAGACACTTTTGTCAGCCGTGGAAGAGGACGAAAGCTTGACAATGAATATTTTGGCCGAAGACTTCAATCTTTCCATTCAACTCTTTCCATCTTTCCAATCGGACCATTCCACCAACATTCATCGTCCCAAAGCTCGGAAAAGTATGTACATTGGCTGGATGAGTCCCCCATGAACTCTTCGACAACAGCAAAGCCGAACATGTCCGAATTTTCACCCATTTGCTGCAGCCAAACGAGTAAACCCCATTCCTGAATAATTTAGTCACGGGGGATGAATCTGACTTCTCCTCAAAAACGACAAAAGAAAGAAGGTTTGCATTTCGACAAAGGCGTCCACTGTAAGAAGACAATGTGGTGTGTTTGGTAAGAAGCGGAATCATCCACTGGGAAATCAACTCAAACGGAATTTGTTATTAGTGGAATGACGATGATGAGTCTACAGTGGCTGATTCCAGCCAGAAGCGCCTACGGACTATCACGTCAATCGATCGCAGAAAAATTAGCTCGCGAACAAAGTTCACGACTTGATGACTTGGTGGGCGCCATCAAAAAGTAGATTGGCTCTAAGAACAGTAACTTGTTCGCCCGTGGAATCGACGAGCTGTCAAGCAAATGGGAAGCAGTAATTGAAGTAATCCGGAAGAATTATTTAAATGTTTTTGCTAAATGTTATTGTTTTTGTAAAAATAAAATTTGTTTTAAAAAAGCCGCAATAATTATGCAGCTTGACAAAAAGAAAAAGATAAAAGATTCAATTTTGCTACATTCTAGAATCATAGTGATTCATAAGTTCTTACCTTTATTAAGTTTCATAGAAGCAACCTTGACTTTGCAACACGGACATAGAATTGAATTTTCAGATGCGGTTGACGTTGAAATAGTTGCAGAAGTAGTTGTATCACTAGATGTCATTTTTCTCGTACTTTTAACTTTCGTTTTGGCACCTATATGCATGATGTTAAAAGTTTATTCATTAATTTTTTACGTCTGTATGAAAAATAAACATCAAATAAATATGAAAGATTTATTTGTGTACAAAAATAACTTACACAGTGCACTTTTGAAAAGAGGTTGATTTTTTTAACATAAAATTCGTAAAAAGCAAATAAATTAAAAAATTTAAAAAGAACAGACACTCATGAAAAGAATGTTTTCTAAAATAATTAGCACATAACGGATTACAAAAAATATATACCTTAGAACAGTGGTTCCCAAACTTTTCGAGTCGCGGCGTCTTTTTTCAATTAAAAATTTTCCATTGCGCCCTATCCTAAGTAAAATATGACTAATCGTAAGTAAGAGATAAAAATAAATAAAGCTCGTGTATCCTCATTATTTAACATTTTATTCCTTTAGTAAAATTAAATGAATAGTTAATGTGATGGGTGAGCCTTGAAATCAATGCACTTTTCTCAAACCGTGGAATTATACTGTGACGAAACATTTGTGTATGGATATGAACAGTGAAACTAAGGCCCAATCGTCACGATGGAGGCTTTCTGAAAAACCAAAAATAGAGCCTGAATCCATGCAAACTTAAAGAAATTTTCATTTTGAAGGTATTTCTCAAACCAGATAATTAACTGTGTTAAGTGCTATTCAATCATGGATTTTATATCTTGAGAAAGATCAAGTTCATTTGACGCCAAAAATTGCTACAATATTAAAAACAATCTTTGTCTGCATCTTCATTCAATTTTCTCCAGAGTTTGAGTTTTTTTATAAGCGTGATATTTTTTCCGTTGACTTCATAAGATACATGTTTTTTCCCTGTAGAGAGAGATTTATGAAATTCAGCTCTTCATAAATGTCGCACAAATATGCCAGTTATATTAAAAAATCGGATCTTCTGCATCTTTTAGGAAAATCCTCTTTAAGGAAAATAAAAATTGCTTGTCGCAATTTAAAGGTACGCAATTCAAAACATTTTCACAAGAGATCCATCGTGCACAACAAAGACGAGTGTTCGGCTCCCATATCCTTTTTTTAAACCTTGCTTTCCAGGACGAGATTTTTTTAAATTTACCACATTCACCACACATTTTAACACCTGATTCAGCGCAGGACTCAGATGCCTTGACGTAAGCGCTTCCCTATGAATAATGCAGTAGGTTCACAGTGCATTTGGTAATTTGCTTCGAATAAGAGCATGTAATCCTCCATAGCGGCCAGACATGGAGCGAGCTCCATCAGTATAGACGCACTTAGGCCATTCAAATTATTTTCAGATATGAATGTAACAAGAATCTCGAACAGGCCCTGAGTCTTCGCTCCTGCAGTGATATTTTTACAAAACAAAGGGTCTCCTGTAATATTATTACCATCTATAAACCGTATATAGCATATAAGCATCCTTATTATTGTCGGTAGTCTTATCTAGCTGCATCCAGCCGGGTTAAGTAAAAACAAATCACACAAAATATGTAGATACTCTTCCCACTTTGTTTTTTGTTTAGCCAAATAAATTTCTCGAAATTTCCAAATAAATGTCTATGAAGGGGCCGCGGCTCCCCGGGGTGCCGCGACGCACAGTTTGGGAATCACTGCATTAGAACATTCGGTGAGAGTAAATTTTATTTCGTGTTACAAATTTTTGAATCCCTACTTTAAAACTTGAAATCTGATTAACTCATACCTTTATCGACTTTTATATCACCAGAAATGTAAGTCTTTTTACTGCTCGGTCCAATATAATTTCGAGGTAAAGCTGCAAAAGTATGTACTAAACTTTAAAATAAAACACTAAAAATTTTGTCACTTACAATGATCTTTTCGGCTATGTATTTCGGCTTCTATAGAAATGACATTACCATCTGATTCATCAGTTACATGTACAGAAGCATGTTGACCTTAAAAAAATGGAAAGAAATATTTTGTTGTAAGAGAAGTATTAGGTATATCATTTATAGTATTGTCTCCATTATTTTTAAAATTTGTTTTTGTTAATCACAGTTAATTTTGTTTAAGCTAATCAAATTAACAGCGCTGGACTGGGATCAAATTTGCTACCGGGATATTTGGAATAGGCCGAACCACGATTCCATCTTTGCTGGCAGCCTGCGGGCCATTATTAATTTTCAGCAAGCAGGCCACCGGGAAACTTCCGATAGCCCGCCTGGCCAGTTCAGCACAGATCAAATACACAACATTTTCAGATCAAATTTTCAAAATACATTACTGTTCAAGACTGATCATAACCCAAAATGTGTAAGAAAAGTCGTAATAAAATTAAATCAAAATTGAACGTACTTAAAGGGTTTTACACTTTAGTAGTCAAAAAACTCAAGAAAAAGCTCTTAATAACTAATTTATGAGAAAAGAAACTCCAATAAATTTCTCTCAAAGCTAATGACTAGAGAAATGAACTTATTTAATTTCCTTGTTGTTTAATGAACTTATTAATTTCCTAATCTTACAAACGTGATTACATATTAATACATTTAGAAGAGTAATTAAACTTACGATATATGCCTTGCTGCTCTGAAACTCTAATGTCCTTATCCAATTTCTGTTTGGCATCGTATAATTTTTGAAGTTCTGAAATACATTCGATTTACATATAAATCAAAGTTTTATTTGAATAGGTCAAAAAAAAAATAGAAATTATATATAAGCGTTATTGTTTTGAAATAAATATAATCATTTGTATCTTTGAAAAATTTACCCCATTCGGGAACCGAACCCGACTCTCCTAATTGCCGGTCAGCTGTTCGGTCCATTAAACTAGTGGAGCATAGATTTCAAAGAACAAATAATTTTTATATGAATTAAACATATGTACAGATAGTCTTCGATATGTAACTTCTAAACAAGAATTGTGGTGCTCGACATTACCTTCAACTCATTAATTCTGAGTTTTTCCGGTAGGTGTCACCACTAGTCTTCTTTGATCTTATAAATATTAATTTCTGTTGAATGCTTTATGTTCGGCCAACAGTAATAAATAAATGCTAAAGGTTAATGAGTAACAACTTGATGTGTATATAATTTAATATAATGTTGTGAAATTAATAATATCATTTGTATCGTTGAAACAATTTCCCGAGTGGGTTAAATTTTTCAAGATACAAATGGTTATATTAATTTAAAAAAATTATATTAAGTTATATACACATCGGAGTTGTTGTTACTCATTAACCTTTTATTCACCACTTATTCATTATTGTTGGCTGAACATAAGGCATTAAACAGAAATTATTATTTATTTGATCAAACAAAACTAGTTGTGACACCTACCGGAAAAAAGCATGATTAATGAGTTGAAGGTAATGTCGAGC